>CAJHNH020001378.1:85000-135000 GCA_905116865.2 Candidula unifasciata | reverse complement strand
ATCACATATCAGTTCAAATTTCTTTGGGGGGGGGGGGGGGGGGCGTCTCGCCCCAATCATCTAGCTAGGCCATCCAGGTATTAATCTCTTTGCCTTCCTCTTGCTCTCTGTTTGTTAATCTTGCCGGTTGGTCACTGAGTTCTCGAGTCTCTGCCTTGTCGTAATATGTCCACAGACTTAGACATTCTATGTCTAAATGTTCTGACAAGTTTAAGACTTTCATCTGTCTCGATGAGGACTGCTTTGTTTGTTCTTCTATCCTTTCATGATATTCTTTGCATTCTTCCCAGAACTCACATCTCTGCGGCGAGTAAATTTTGAATAATGAAGAAAGCATTCAGCTCTCTATCATACAGCGCTAGGTGTTTACTCACACGACACAAAGACCTTCAGACAATCTGGCAGAAGCTCAATGCTCAGAGAAAAGCTACTGGCACCATTAGTATCGGAACTCTTCGCTGGCTGCTAAAGATGGGGACGGAGCGCTTATGGGAATGCCCCGGTTCTTGAATCATATCAAATCAAATCAAACAATCAGCAGACGATCGCTGACAGATTCAGGCACCCGTTGCAGCATACAGTCACTTGCAGAGATCGTCACCTTGCATCCATGACACAGCAGTTGCAACATGGCCAGATATTCGTAGCCAATGTGGGCTGCTTTGATTTGCTTCAACTCTACGTCATCCACACATTCATTTCTCGCAGACTCGGTTCACCTCGTGTCTCGTCTAAGCGTCATGTTATCTTTAGTTCTCCCAAACATATTATCTTCAGTTCTATCCCACACCTTATCCTAATATCGTTCATTATTTTAGTGACTCACACAACCACACTAAATATGCTACTACAAACGTTTAACATCGTGAATGTCTTTCCTGGCATGTCACCTTTATAAGCCCTGCCTCTTAAAATAATTTCTGTAATCAGATGTTTATCTCAGACTGTCCTAAGAAATAATAAACTGTATAATAACTGACCTGAGTACAAATGCTACTCTGCATGAACTATACGAAGAAGTTATCTAATTTATCTTTTCTTCTTGGCCTATCTTGCGGGGTCACCCCTACCCCCTTTTTTTTCTTTCCTCCTCCCCGCCATAACGTCCTAATTTATCTGGATAATGAGGTTAGAACTTATAGATGTGAGTGGTGGACTCTTACTCTGTCAAACAAGAAAAATAAATCGGAGCTTTTGAACTGAAATATTATAGAAAGTTCTTAGAATACCATAGACGAAAGTTTTATATTCTTCTTCTTCTTCTTCTGCGTTCGACATCAGTCATGCTAAACATTGAGTCCTGTCTGGGTCACAAATAGGATTGTGCGTCGCCACCGGTCTCCCATAGCTTCTCTTGCAATGTGACTTCCTTGGGTCAGATACACAGTCTTTGCTAGGAGAGGTAAGGACAGTACTGTAGTATGTGCCCACGGGTCTGTCTTTCTGCTCCACAATCACAGGCAGCAGATTCTTTTATATCTATCCTGTACATGTGTGCTCGAAGACCACAGTGTTTTATAAAGTTTTTTTTTTTTCTTTATCTAACAATCTGTTGTTGTTTTTTTCTACAAACCCCAGAAGCTTTTTCTCGCTATTCTCTATTGACGAAATCCAAAGATTCTTTCCCTAATTTGCCTTCCTTCTTTTCTCTCTGTGTGCCATATTTATGACCTCAATTTTCCCTTGTCTGCCAAATTGTTTGCCTCCCTGTTCGACACCGGGTGTAGAAGCCGTTTGTTTTTCTCATTGTTCACCTGCCCATCTCTGATTGTATGCTCTCTCTTCAGAAGCGCAGCCACAGAAGAAAAGAAAAAGAGGGTGATATCTCAGCGCCTTATCATTCTCTGGTAAGCTAGGGTGCTTTAGTGGCTTAGGCCTTGTTTAACTGCCTAATAGATATTATTATTACTATGCGCTGAACAAGGTGGGGACGAAGTGTAGCTGCTAGACGCTCGCCTGTGAATTTAAAAGTCGTGGGTTCTAATACAAAAGCAACCGAATTATATTTTTATGTTTTTGGCTCTCAGGTCGACCCAGCCATGGGTTGGTATCAGGTAAAGTACTGGCAAGTAAAGGGTGTCAGTGTGACGTTAACATCATCACCAACCAAGTGCCGATTGCTCTATAAAATATAGGTCTAGCCCTATATGCCCAATATGCCTGAAAGCGAACAAAAATGTCCTTTTCGTGCGCTGAATGGCAAAAAATAATATATGCGTATATATATATATATATATATATATATATATATATATATATATATATATATATATATATATATATATATATTTTTGCCATTTTATATATATATATATATATATATATATATATATATATATATATATATATATATATATATATATATATTTCTTTGGGAGTTATGAGCACCCCTATACAGTGGAGTTTTCTGGGGGTGGGGGAGGGGAGCTCAATGTACCTGAGCCCTCAAAATGTGGCGCTTCTGGTTGCATGTGCCCTTGTCATCTACCCGGGGTATGTTTACTCCCATTTGTCTGCCTGTCATATAAACTGTTGATTTATACGCTTGCATTTCTTTGCCCGTAGCTCATTCATCGCGCGTTTATCTGCATGTGTCTGGGGGTTTTTTTTTTTTTTCTTCCTTTTCACTGCTGTTATTTATGTAAATATTTTATTGTTGCTTCTTGTCAATTACCTGACGGCTTGTTGTTTAGAAAAAGAAAGGGTTCACGTTCATTTATCCGATGCTCCTTCCACCATTTTGTAAAGTAAACATTAGCTGCAGTTTGTCAATTTTTTAAATGGTTGTGGAATGAAAGATGGTGTGGAAAAAAAAAGTTAAATTAACAGTACAAAATGGCCGTCCTCTGTTAAATAACAATGTATCGTTGCAAATACTTATCTTGCAACAGCCAAATCTACGACAGTTATAAAACGATTCGAAAATTGGATAAAAATTCAGTCAATGACGTTTTAATTATTCATAAGCCAGGCGTTAGAGGGATGTCTTTTTAAATAAACACTCATATGCTCATTAAAATGTTTACAGAAGTGATTAGCAATTTAAACAGCATATATAAATATATTTGCAGAGGTAACATTTTCATTCTCACCTCCTGTGGTGTCTTACAAGGCCTGATTAACCATTAAGCACACCAAGCACATGTTTAGGGCATCACAAAGGGATAAGGCATTACATAAAATTCCTTTCACGGCTGAAGTACATTAAAACTTTCCATCAAAACAAGAATGCTGCACGGCAGCCTGGATGCCTTGTCTCGGTTAAGTTTGTTTTTTTAAGCATCCAGAAACCATGAGTTGTAAACCCATTAGCTCTGTACTATTGATATCGCAACCCTTCGGCATTGATTCCATGATAGGTACCGTAAATCTGGGAGAAATGTGGCTTGTCTGCCTACCTCCATGCGTAAATCCGGACCACATGGAATTCGTTACCTGGTCGCCGCGAAGTCCAGTTTAGCCAACTACGCTAGCGAGCGAGGCCTTTGTTAAGTATAAAAGCAGGTATGTTGTAAAGTGTTGGGCTGAAGATTTTATCAAAGACTTCGCTTTAAAAAAACAATAAGAGAAAAGTTGTGTAATATAAATAAAGTCAAAGTATACACTTAATTTGGGTTTCAAAACAATTTATAGTTTATTTTTAACATTTTGAATTACACACACAAATACACAGATGTGTGAGAGGGAAAAAGGGTTGGGCACAAATGCTGTCTTAACTTGCCCAGAAGAAGGAGCAGGTAAAGTGACCGCATGCTAATCTGTAAATGTCAACTTACAATTACATTTCATTCATGTGAGTGGTTGTCGCAGGGGCCCTGACACACTGGTTTGCCCAGAGGCCCATACTGTTTATTAAGACGGTTCTGGGATTTCGAGTGCTCAGGGCATCAGAGGGTCATAATCAGCCTGTGTCTTATGTATGAAATTGGATGTTTGTTGTTTCATTATCAAAGACCAGTCGTTCTCAGTGGCCAAAATCGTGTCTGTTACCTTTACTTTCTGTCACATCTTGAGATACAGATATACACATACTCTCTCTCTCTCTCTCTCTCTCTCTCTCTCTCTCTCTCTCTCTCTCTCTCTCTCTCTCGCTTTCTTTCTTTCTTTCTTTCAAATAAACAAACAAACATACGCACATAAACACACACAGGCAAAACGTACTCTGCAGATTGACAGAAAACGTCACTGAGGTGAAAAAGTCAAGTTACCACAGCAACGTCTAAAGAAAAATTACCCGGCGGCTTGGAGGTTTTTCATCTTCTTCTTCAGCATTCTGAGCCCTTGAGGTTCAGTGCTGCAGATATCACCCATCTCCACTCACCTCTCTTGTTGGCCCTCTCTTTCTGGTTGGTGACATCAAGTGCTTGCAGGTCTGTCTGGACGTTATCTCTCCATGGTCTTCTTGGTCTGCCTCGTTGTCTACGACCATTCAGCTCTCTTCTGTAATACAGTTTTTACCTCTTTGTCATTTGGCATTCTCTCCGCATGCCTAAGCCATTTCAGTCTATTAGATCTCATGATGCCAGTGATCAATGGGGATTTAAACCGATTATGAATTTTGTTGTTGCTTCTCACTCTCCTTTCCCCGGTGTTTGCAGCTTTGACGGATCCAAAGAATCGTCATAATACTGTTTTTTCTAAATTTGTAAAGAGGCTTTATCTCTTTTAGTTATGCTGCACGTTTCAGAGCCATATAAAACGATTGGTCTTATCAACGTTTTATACATTTTGATCTTGGTGTTGCGAGACAGACATTTTGACTTTGGCAGAAATTGAAGGGAATAATATATTTTTTTTTTCCAGATTGAATTCTAGATTTCTTCTCTCGTCATGTTGGAGCAGTTAAAGTTTGCACTCAAGTACTTGTATGTTTGATTTTCATATTATCGACTTGAATGGGGTCAAAGTTTATATCCTTTCCCTGTCTTATTATTATGATGAATTCTGTTTGATCTTGATTAACAACTAGTCCCATTCTGAGAGCTGCTTGTTTTAAGAGAGTCAATGTTTTTACCATCTCCAGTTCATTTTCTACAACAATATAAATGTCATCTGCGTAAAGTATTCCTGTAGTTTCTCCTAAAGTACACTCTTGTTTCAGTTTCCTTATAATCTATCTGAAATCGAGGCTTAGATTTCTGTTTAGCCACGAAATGAAGTTTTACGATGTTGGGGGTGTCGGCACCTAGAGCAGCAGATTTAGAGGTAATGCCTTTAAAATATATATATATATATGCCGGGCTCTCTAGCGTAGTTGGCTAAACCGGACTGCGCGGTGACCGGGTGACGAACTCCTTGTGGTCAGGGTTCACGCCCGGGGGTAGGCAGAAAAGCCACATTTCTCCCAGATTTACGGTATTTATCAGGGAATCAAGGCCGAAGGGTTGCGATATACATAATACCGAGCCTAAGGGTTAACAACTCATAGCTTCTGGATACCAAACAAACAAAAAAACAAAAAAAAAAATATTATATATATATATATATATATATATATATATATATATATATATATATATATATATATATATATATATATATATATATATATATATACATACATACATCCAGTTTAAACATATGGCTGCGAATCCTGGACAACAATCGGTAGGCAGGCCAAACAATTTCTAGAGGCCTCAGAGATGTGGTTTTACAGAAGAAGGCTTAGAATACCTTGGACAGCCAAAAAGAGCAACCAAGAGGTTTTGAAAGAGGCGGAAGCCAGAAGACAACTTATCACAGACATCAGAAGGAGACAGTCATCATTTTTTGGCCATGTTATGAGAAGAGGGAAAATAGAACATGCTGTGACCACTGGAAAGATCTGTGGAAGGAGGGATAGAGGAAGACAACAAGAGAAGATGCTTTTACAGTTTTGTTGAATGGCATAGAGGTGTGGCGGCACAAGAACTGATACATGCTGCAGGAGATGCAGATTATGGAGAGGCATGATCGCCCACGCCAGTCGGCAAGGCACCTGATGATGATGATGAAATACGAGTAAACGACTTTTGCTTTAACTTTTTAGATATTATTTATTTGACTGATTATATTCCATAATTGTATGTGGGTTTCATCAAGGAACAGTTAGTATCGGAGGACGTAACATATATAATGTTTGCAGATGACTGGTTGGCTTGAGAAAAACAAGAGTTTGTCGAACTCGAAAACCTACTTGATGAAACATCGAACAAGTAAAGTCTTAATAAAGTAACGACTAATAATCCAGCTGGCATAACCACACCAATGTACGTTAAAAGTCACACAATAAAACAACTAAATAGCTTCCAATATTTATAATCCATTTTAAGCGATCTAAGGTACAGACCAGAAATCATATCTAGGATTGCCCAGACAACACCAGTTCTCGTCAAACAGTAATTTTGGAAATTTTCAAACATTTCATGCAAAATTAAGCTACGACTACCCACAACAGTAATTTTAATGCATTTGCATATGGGTTGTATATGGCGGTACTAAACAACGCACTTTGCGTTTCATTTGCCATCCCAAAACAATATGTTCCAGAAGTCTTCTATCACATACAGTTGATTTAGTAACCCCTTGTATATGAATTATTATATTAACTAATAATATCTCACAGTATCTTTGCAACAGTATCAAGCAACGTAACATATTTTCAGCGCTGTTGTCATAGGCTGCATGCAATTGTGGGACATAGGCTGCACTTTTTCGTGGGACGTAGGCTGAGGCTATGGCATGGGGGGGGGGAGTTTGGGTTAGGGCCAGTTCTACATGTTTTGGGACCGTTAAAAGCACTCACATCGTGGAATATAGAACACATGATATCGCTGGCCGCTAAAAACAACGCGTAAAATGTGTCGGTCACTAAGCGTGATACTCCTGCAACATAGGACAGGGCTTGCGACACAACCAGACATGAATGGCAAGGTAAGTCACTCTCTTTCTGTCCGACTTCGTTACAAGCACCAGTAAATGTGTGTATGTATATATATGTGTGTGTGTGCATGACGATCAACCCTACCAGAATCGCATATTGAGCTATAAACGCCCAGTGACACAAAAGCTATCATTCGGACGAGAATCCCCTGGGCACAAGTCCCGTTAGATTATATTAGTGCATTTGACTACAGCCGGGGTGGGGCTTTAAAATGACAAAAATAAAAATTGCGTCTCATAACGGGGCTAGCTACTTCCTGACTAAAATATGAGTGTATGATTGCTTACACGTGTATTTCATTTCATGTGCTACTGAGTATATTCATGATTTTAAAATATCCTTCCAGTCCACAATTTTTAAAAGAGAAAGTATTTTTGAGTAAAAAAATTATTTAATTCGAATAAACTTTTAGAGGTCACTGTCATTATAAATATAATTTAGTATTAGGTATACACAGTGGGCGCCCCACGCTTTCACTAGTCGTGGTATACTATTGTAGATGACTGTTGATAAAGATAATTAGCTGAACTCCAATCAATTATATGATAAGATATATCTGCAATATGAATTAGAGAGAGCATGCCATTGTTAATACATTATGTTTAACATGCCATAGTCTGAGACAGACATGTGTCACCAACCGGCAAGAGATGGCCAGCCAGAGAGATGAATAGAGCCGGGTGATATCTGCAGCAATGAACCTCAAGGGCTCGGAATGCTGAAGAAGAAGATACCATAGCATAAATTAGTTCAACATACAATAGTATAAATAATTTTATATCTTTTTAGTGCACTTGTTAATTGTATGCAAGTTGAGTAATAGAAAGCTAATATTATAAAAAGTTTTTTTTTTTTTTTAATATGAAGAGCGACTTTTTTTTAGCTTACATGACCTGGGATACACGTGTCACTGGAAATATCCCATATATCTGTTAATCATCCCTGTCAAGATGATCTTCTAGTCAAAACACGGAAGCTGCTGTTCTCGGCGTATTTGCTAATGTGTCTGCGATTGTTTGTGTTCCCCCGTAATCCTCTCCCAGAATAAAATCACGGGTATAATGTCATACGGTTAGATGACAACAACGGCTTTATTGTTTTCTGAATCTGGTGCAGTGTCAGCGAAACTCTCATATAACGGACGTAATCGTCGATTAAACTTTCTATTGCCAAAGAAAAAAATTATTATTTTACAATTTATTATTTCTGTTTTATTTATTACAAACACGCCACTTGATTTATGTCTCGAACGATCGCTGCATGCTTGTGACACTCATACAGAAAATGTAGTACGTGAAAGCTACCAGTTACTATTATACGATCCTAAGAGCACACGGATACTCAGTCAACACTTGCGAACTAACTAATCCCGCCCCCCGTGTACAGTTTCTTCTCTATTATAAAAACAATGTTTCAGTTAGGTCCAAGCCCAACACAAAACATCCCTAACCAAACCCAGCATTTGTCGGTGTCGTGGGTTTTATTAGATAGTTTTTACGTTCAGTAGTTTGCCATTGTTTCCTCAACTGATGACGCTCATACTGTTGAGGTCGACGCAAAGCGACCTGTCACCAAATCGCTTGCAGCTGAAGTAAAATAGTGATGTTGTGATTATAATAATATCACTTACAGCCCCTGAGCTACAGACGCCAACGTAAGCAAAAGAGACAAGGCTTCTTCTTTCTTCTTCTTCTTCTTCTTCTTCTTCTTCTTCTTCTTCTTCTTCTTCTTCTTCTTCTTCTTCTTTGTCATCCTTTTTACTTTTTCTACTTCTGTTTCTTCTTCTTCTTTTTCTTCTTCTTTTTTTTCTTCTTTTTCTTTTTTTTCTTCTTCTTCTTCTTCTTTTTTTCTTTCTTTCTTTTCTTCTTCTTTTTCTTCTTCTTCTTTTTCTTCTTTTTCTGTTTCTTCTTCTTCTTTTTCTTCTTCTTCTTTTTCTTCTTTTTCTGTTTCTTCTTCTTCTTCTTCGTCTTCTTCTTCTTCTTCTTCTTCTTCTTCTTCTTCTTCTTCTTCTTCTTCTTCTTCTTCTTCTTCTTCTTCTTCTTCTTCTTCTTCTTCTTCTTCTTCTTCTTCTTCTTCTTCTATTATGTACTTGAGCTCGAGTATAAAAAAGGCAAGGACGTATTGTGGTGCACGGAAAAATGTTGGCCAAGTGAGTGGATTGCTTAAACCATGCCAAATGAAAGGGTGGGAAAATCACGGATGTGGATGATCTAGAACACGTAGGTGAGAATGATTTTTTAACGCCTGGAATGATCGAGAATGATCTGTCTAGGTTCAGTTTTGGGTGTAATCTTACTCAAGTCTTTGTCGACTTTGGCACAGTGTTGATAACCAGTTGTAATCATCTATTGTTGGCGGAATCTATCGTCGCCTGGAGATCCCCTATATCCTTCCAAATAACTTACAGGACTCGAATTAAATAAGTCTAGGGGAATTATAACGGTCCCTGAGTTCTGGAAAATAGAGGAAGGAGAATACAGAAAGTGAAAGAATAGGGTGAATCCCCGGAAATTTCCTAAAGAAATTCAGAAAACAACCAAAGTCAAAACTTTGTAAATTTAACTCAAATAAATTGCAATGAACAATCTTTAGTCTATCTAAGAAGTTAAAATTGATAGGATGAAATCGATAAATGGAGTTTCTAAATAACAACTGTATTGATAAATATTGTTAGGAATTTTAACAATTTTAAATTAAGAAACAAAAGAAACAATTAATAGTTCATCATACACCACAAAGTTTCACAAATAGTCAATAACACTCAGCTTTACGATATACGGGATGTGTCCAACTGCAGCTTCTCTGGGAGGAATGTACAAAGCTCTGACTGCGACTGTTATAGTCCTCGCCTAACTGCGACATTCATCCGTGAGTTCTCGGTTGTTCATTCTATACCGTCTGGTTCCCAATTCACAAGGGAACAGCTCACGATCCACAGGTAACAGTGATGGTGGTTCACAATCCACAGGTAACAGGCATACAGGAAACGGGAATACGGGAGCACGGGAACCTGCGGAATACATCGTTCAGCCCTGTGTTGAGCATTATGTCGACACATCTGGAGCAGGTGGAGGTGCTGCGGTGTCTGTGGTGTTTGTCAGAGTTAAAAGAAAGAAAGATCAAGGTTCATATGTTGTCTTTCTCTACAAGTAAATCAAAATTATACATCTCCACCCTATTATAATATGTTGGTTTATACCTATCTAAATTATGGCACGATCATATAAAACTTGACATAATTAAGCGGACACACATTCGCCTGCGGATTGGACAATTATTAGTTCGAGTCTCAAAACCCAGGTCGACTTCGCCTTAACGGACACCAGGTATAGTAATGGGAAGTAAAGGCGGCAGGTGAGATGTTGACCACATCAACACCTAGGTACCACTTGGTCTATAAAACATAGGCCAACCCGATATGCCCACAATGCTGACGACGTTTACTCAAATCATGTGTTGCATAATATAATAACATAAACAATGTAATGTATACCCAACTGATGATACCACATGGCACAGGATAATGGTTTCTACTATAAGATCTTTACGCAAGTAGACCGAATGAATATAAGAGTGACAGAGGGAAGAAGGGTTCGCTATTAAATAGTCCTAACGGGGAATAGTAACTTTAAGAACGTCATAATATGTAAGGACTAGTGAATTGTCCAACGGACAAGTATCAAGGTTGATGAAGTCCCGGAATATTTATACAATGGTAGAATATAGAATAGTAGGATCTCAATAACATATTTTAGGATACAGCTAAGGCTTATAGGGGATCTCAGCTACTCCCTACCATTATAAATCTCACCTGAAATTGTATATGGTATTTTTATTGTGGGTGTTAGGCCGATGGTATGGCTGGCAATCGTTCTGTGTTGTGACGAAATTAGATCTCCTAGTAACACCACAAAACGTCATAAATTATGTGCGCCTTCGTACCTTTTTATTCTTTTAGCGTCTATGTTTAAATATATTTATTTTACGTGCGCAATTCTTTTAACTAAAACTTGCAATTAACTCTTGCCGGACTGAAATTATCCTTGGTTTTGCCACATATGCCCCCGGAAAAGAAAATTTCAGTTACGAAATTTAAATAGAGGAAATTTCAGTTCCCAAAGAGTTAAAAATCAAATTATTATTTTCTTGCAATCTCACACATTTCATCATCCACTATGCACATATAAAATTTATGTGTATAAAATTTTAATTTTGTGGACCTTGTGTCCGAATGATGTTGTTTAAAATTAAACGGAGAGTTCTCAACTAAAGAGGTTACCTCATCTTGGGAAGAGCCTACATGTATCTCACAGTGATTGCTGGAATTACGTTACTTATATGTGTATCTAGATATTGTTACCTGTTCCATGCAATATCACTACCTCCAGACTCAGTACCCCATTAGCTAAATGGATACCCCCGTTATGGTATTCTCCTGGAATTTCTTAAGCAAGTTTATATGAAAACTTCTTACTTTCCCATTTATAGAAATTGCAAACTTCCTGCGGGAAACTTTATCCACCACAGGAAAAGGTCCCTGAAACCCAATTTCCATCTTCTCACTGACTGATGGTAACAACACCATAATTTTATCTCCGACTTTCAGATTCCTACTTTTCACCTTTCTTCTAAAATTAGAAGTCAACTTTGCTTTAATTTTCTTCCAGCATTTTCCAACCAAGTTCCATCCGAATTTTAATTTCGCTTTCAGTTCTTCCACGTATTTGGAAGTGGTTACCACAGTCTGGTCCAAATTCTCACTCGTCCATGACTGCAACAAGGCTGACAATGGCCCTTGAATTGGACGACCAAACAACAAGGTAGCTGGAGGAACACCCGTTGTGGTATTGGGAACTTCCCTATATGCAGAGAGGGCTGCAGGAAGATATTCATCCCACATGTCTACTTTTATCTGAGACAATTCTCTCAAAAGAGTGACTAGAGGTCTAGTCAATTTCTCTGCTGTTCCCTGGTTCTGAGCATGGTACAGACTCGTATGGATATGGCTGTTCTTGAAAATCTGGAGTACATCATCCATCAGTTTTCCCCGAAACTGGGATTTTTTATCAGTTAGGATTTGGTTAGGAAATCCTAATCTAGTAAATATCGTAAGGAGAGCATCTGCAACTCTCTTGGCATCGATGGTGGGCAGCGCTACCACTTCACTCCACAACGTGCCAGTATCGACTATCGTTAGGATATAAACATTCCTCTTCCTCGTCCGAGGCAGAGGTCCAATGATGTCGACCGCTACTCTTTGGAAAGGCTCATGCATAATGGGCATGTCCTCCAATGTTACCGGCGGGTTTGAATGTCTCGGAGATACTCGTTGACATTCTGGACACGAGCTTACATATCTCCTAATGTCCCCCGTCATTCCTGGCCAATAATAATGACAGGAAATTTTTTGGGAAGTTGCCGCTATCCCCATATGGTCACTATATGCTAATGTGTGTCCCATATGGAGGATAGTTTTCCGGTAGGGCAAGGGAACAACGAGTTGGCCATACTCTCGTTCTGCTATCCCTGCTCTCCGGTACAATAAATTTTTCTTCATATAGAAGTCTCCTCTTTCAGGAGGTTGATGGGCATAAGGCAACTTCCGGAAGCAGGACTTTAATGAGGAGTCCTGATGTTGCGCAGCACTTATGTCCTTTGGTAAAGGATTCTGGGGTTCTGGATCAGATACTGCTGATGCTTTGGTTGATGACCGGGTATCCATGGCCCAACTAGCATAGGCGTCTTTGGAACTGCAAGATACAAATATTTGCATCCTAGTAAAACGGGAAATATTGGGTTAGGGAGACAACCCGCGACAATAGTTCCTTTTACATATTTGCAGTCAATGTTTACCTTGGCAAGAGGTAATCTCAATGTCTCAGACTCCTGTGCAGCAGTCTGCATCTCTATAAATTCCCCAGTGTACTGCGTTGGGTCAACGAGTTCGGTAGAAACCAAGGCATCGAATAATAGACCCGTGTCAAATAGGCAGGTTACTTCTTTGCCGTTCAAAAGAATGGTATCTACAACAGGAGGTCTCTCCCCATCATGAGAGTTCATCCTGGTATTTTCCTGTTTATCATTAGTTAAACAGGCGGTGCAGAGTTGAGGGGGTTTCTTTCGGCAGTCTGCTGTATTATGTGTATTCAGACGACAATACTTACAGTAAAGCCGGCCCCTCCACTCTGACGATTGCTGACCACGACCGTCACCCCTTCGATTATCTTGTGGATGGTACCTATGATTGGTGTTGTTAGTGTTTGGTGTGTTGGACCTACCATTATGAAATTCAGGTTCCCTATGTGTGTTACGTTCCGTCGGCTTTTCGGTAAATTTGGGAGGGGATTTTGAAAGGTGCATCTTTGCCCTGGCACCCACCTGTTCAGGGTGTGCCAAATCAAATCTCTCAGCCTGCTTTAATATGTCCGCAATTCTTTCCGCTCCATTCTCAGTCAGAAAGGTTTGGAGAGGTTTTGACATGGACTCTTTTAGCTGTTCAGCCAATATCATTTCCTCTAGATCTTCATAGGTCTGGGTAAATGATGCTAAGCTCTGCCATTTCAGCAGATAAGATTTAATTCTTGAAAAGAATTGAGAAATGGTTTCTCCGGGCTCTCTTTTAGCATTACGAAATTTGTTACGATATGCAGAGGCCGTCAACTCATATCTCTTCAGCAAAGAATTTTTCAAGAACTCGAAGTTGGTCTCTTGACCAGGAGGCAATCTCGAATAACATTCATAAGAAGGACCTCTTAAAGACAGTGAAAGTTTCAGACACCATTTCTCTTTATCCAACAAATAAGACCTAGCAACGTTTTCGAATTTTTCCAAAAACACATCCATTCTATCCTCGCGTTCATTAAACTGAGGAAAAGGGAAAGACATCGGACCAAGAAGATGAGGATGACCAAAAAAATGTGCCTCAGAGGCAGAAGGTTGCGCATTAACTGCTGTACTAGAGGTAGACTGAGATTGTAAATCAAGCTCTCTGAGACGGAGTTCATGAGCTCTCATCTCTCGTTCTTTCTCAGCAGCTATCTCAGCTAGTCTGATGCGTTCTTGTCTTTCTCTCTCCTCTTGTTGCATACGTTCAGCTCTTTCTCTCTCCTCTCGCTCTTTCTCCTCTTGACGCCTTTCACGGTCCTCCTGTCGCCATTCTCGTTGTATCTCTTGAAGATATGCCTTTAATTCCTCTCCAGCATAACCGAGAGTTTTCCCCAGCTCCGCCATCTCCATAAGTGAGGGTCTTGTTGCCATTTTACCTGCAGAATATACTTTAAAAGAACACACGCAAACACCAATCAAATTAACACAAGTGTAAAGTTATTATATTGTTTTCCCTAAAGTTAATTTTTGCCTAATATTATTTACCTTTCAATTCCTACCAATTTCCTATTAATGACTAACTTCTGAAAAATCCCGCGTAAGAGACCCCAATTGTAATCATCTATTGTTGGCGGAATCTATCGTCGCCTGGAGATCCCCAATATCCTTCCAAATAACTTACAGGGCTCGAATTAAATAAGTCTAGGGGAATTATAACGGTCCCTGAGTTCTGGAAAATAGAGGAAGGAGAATACAGAAAGTGAAAGAATAGGGTGAATCCCCGGAAATTTCCTAAAGAAATTCAGAAAACAACCAAAGTCAAAACTTTGTAAATTTAACTCAATTGCAATGAACAATCTTTAGTCTATCTAAGAAGTTAAAATTGATAGGATGAAATCGATAAATGGAGTTTCTAAATAACAACTGTATTGATAAATATTGTTAGGAATTTTAACAATTTTAAATTAAGAAACAAAAGAAACAATTAATAGTTCATCATACACCACAAAGTTTCACAAATAGTCAATAACACTCAGCTTTACGATATACGGGATGTGTCCAACTGCAGCTTCTCTGGGAGGAATGTACAAAGCTCTGACTGCGACTGTTATAGTCCTCGCCTAACTGCGACATTCATCCGTGAGATCTCGGTTGTTCATTGTATACCGTCTGGTTCCCAATTCACAAGGGAACAGCTCACGATCCACAGGTAACAGTGATGGTGGTTCACAATCCACAGGTAACAGGCATACAGGAAACGGGAATACGGGAGCACGGGAACCTGCGGAATACATCGTTCAGCCCTGTGTTGAGCATTATGTCGACACATCTGGAGCAGGTGGAGGTGTTGCGGTGTCTGTGGTGTTTGTCAGAGTTAAAAGAAAGAAAGATCAAGGTTCATATGTTGTCTTTCTCTACAAGTAAATCAAAATTATACATCTCCACCCTATTATAATATGTTGGTTTATACCTATCTAATTTATGGCACGATCATATAAAACTTGACATAATTAAGCGGACACACATTCGCCTGCGGATTGGACAATTATTAGTTCGATTCTCAAAACCCAGGTCGACTTCGCCTTAACGGACACCAGGTATAGTAATGGGAAGTAAAGGCGGCAGGTGTGATGTTGACCACATCAACACCTAGGTACCACTTGGTCTATAAAACATAGGCCAACCCGATATGCCCACAATGCTGACGACGTTTACTCAAATCATGTGTTGCATAATATAATAACATAAACAATGTAATGTATACCCAACTGATGATACCACATGGCACAGGATAATGGTTTCTACTATAAGATCTTTACGCAAGTAGACCGAATGAATATAAGAGTGACAGAGGGAAGAAGGGTTCGCTATTAAATAGTCCTAACTGGGAATAGTAACTTTAAGAACGTCATAATATGTAAGGACTAGTGAATTGTCCAACGGACAAGTATCAAGGTTGATGAAGTCCCGGAATATTTATACAATGGTAGAATATAGAATAGTAGGATCTCAATAACATATTTTAGGATACAGCTAAGGCTTATAGGGGATCTCAGCTACTCCCTACCATTATAAATCTCACCTGAAATTGTATATGGTATTTTTATTGTGGGTGTTAGGCCGATGGTATGGCTGGCAATCGTTCTGTGTTGTGACGAAATTAGATCTCCTAGTAACACCACAAAACGTCATAAATTATGTGCGCCTTCGTACCTTTTTATTCTTTTAGCGTCTATGTTTAAATATATTTATTTTACGTGCGCAATTCTTTCAACTAAAACTTGCAATTAACTCTTGCCGGACTGAAATTATCCTTGGTTTTGCCACACCAGTGAAGAATATGTTTGCAAAATCAAAGAAATTACATTACTTGTTCCTCTTAAAGGCAGTAAATTACTTCTTCTTCTTATAACTATTATTATTAGGGCTGTACCGAATATTCGCTTCGTATTCGCTTCGGGGCCGAATAGTAAACCTAATAACTATTCGGTATTCGGTCGAGCCGAATACGAATAGTGGTTACCTTACATCCCTTTCTGGGCTGGTGGAAAATAAACATATCAAGATTTCCCACCTTAGTTTATACTGTCAAGCGTTTTCTTTGTGCACCACCTACGAGCGTACCAAGTGAAATTGTGTTTAGTACAGCTGTAAATACCTTCAGTGAGACAAAAAGCTGCCTTAATGCTGACACTGGGAACGATTTTTTTTTTTTTTTAGCTAATGCTGCTTTCATGGATTAACTAAGCTGTCAGTGATAATTTATAAGTTAAGTAACTTGTTATAAAACTAAGAATACTTTAATTCCTAGGTATTAGTTGCCACAGACTGACTGACTGAAGTATGCAAAACATGAATTGTTTTTAAATGTTTATTACATTTTTTGAAGTAAAATTTCAGCGTACATTTGACAACATGGATTTTTTTTTTTTTTTTTTTTTAGATCTATTTTATACACGAAAGTGGAAGAAAGGGCCTCAGTTTGAATAGTGGGAAGACAGAAGTAATGGTGGTATCAAAGAAAATAATTATTCCTAAATGTGTAATAAAAGTCAATTTTTTTTTATTTTGGGACAAGTACAGAAATTTAGGAATCTGGGCACACAGATAACATCAGATGGAAGATGCATTACTGACATAAAATAAAAAAACTAAATAGGACTTGCAAAAACTGCATTTTATAAAATGAAGAACATCTCATGCAATATATCTTTGTCATTGAAGGTTAGAAAAAGAATTCTTGCTTGCTACATAGTATATACATCCAGTTTTAACATATGGATGTAAGTCCTGGACAATCGGTAGGCATGCTAAACAATTTCTTGAGGCCTCATAGATATGGTTTCACAGAACAATGCTTAAAATACCTCAAAAGCCTTTAAAAAAAAACACGAGGTTTTGATAGACGCAGGAGCCCTACGACAACTACTCACAGACATCAGAAGGAGACATTCATCATTTTTCGGCCATGTTATAAGATTAGGGAAAATGGAACATGTGGTGACCAATGGAAAGATCTGTGGAAGGAGGGATAGAGGAAGACGACGACAAAAGATTCTTGACAGTTGTTGCATGGCATGGAGGTGTGTCAGCACACGAACTAATACATGCTGCAGGAGATCGCAGATTGTGGCGAGGCATAATCGCCCATGCCAGTCAGCAAAGCACCTGAGGATGATGATTCACTATTCGTATTCGTATTCGGCCGAATAGTTGGTCCATCTATTCGTATTCGGCCGAATAGTGAAAATCACTATTCGGTACTGCCCTATTATTTATTATTATTATTATTATTCTACGTGTTCACGACTGTTAGTCTACTTCTGGACTCTGTTCCTATTCCAGAAACTGAATGTTGCGTGTACATCCGTTTCACACGTCTGACTCATTTGCATGCAGACTGCTGGCTCCTTTCATCTCATGCAGACATACTCCGACTTTGAAACAAGTTTCCATTTAGTCGACCCATTCCACACGCTTTTGGGAGGCACTGTTTTTTTTTTTTTTTTTAGATGGGACCTCGGAACACACGGAGAATTACTACTTAAAACCGTTTTATCCCCTTAAATTCCTAAATTGTTTTAGGACCCTGCATATTCTGAGGCCCTAAACTACAGCTCAATAAGCTTTTACCTAAACCTGGCACTAATGACATCACGCAATGATCTGTCAATTTGTGGTCTCACATCATATGCCCGACAGACGAATTGCTTGAAAAGTGTTACCTATCCTGCAGACATTTAGAACCGTTTTGGCATCTTACTTTCTGTACACATTGTTTGAGTGATCTGAACATCCAGGAGAACTGGCTCATAAACAACATCCTTCCCCGAAAGCTGAGGTATTTCGGTCATGTGAAACGTCACGGTGGCCTGGATGATGGTGCAGTTTCCTGAAAACGAGGCAAAGGCGGAGCTCCAACAAGATGATACAAGACATCGAAAACGCATCGGCTGTGAAAGCACACATGGCCGGGGAATTGGCTAGAGAACGAGAGTCAGTCAGTCGTCCCATGAAGATATGGACGGTCTGTAAAGGACTTTCTGATTTCGGAGACGCTTTCAAATCCAGCAAAGACTCGCTGCAGCCTACAGCCATTGTTCAAAACCGAGCGGTTTCAGGGGTTCACCGGCCTCTAGGAAATTGGTACCAGAGTTAACACTCTGGGGTAAATGGAGGAACGTCGCTGTAGCTACGGAATTGCGTGCGGACGGCGATATAGGCAGACAGTTCCTTATCAGCTGGCCATGCTGGTGGCAGAGCACTTATGGTTTATAACCGTGTGCAATGACACTAGTTCACATCTCCCGACTTTATCTTTACCTTTTTGTCTTAAAATTGCCGCTGTTGTAATATTCTTCTTTATGTATGTACAAATTGGCGATTGCTAGTTTTACTTCCTTTAACACTATAGCTGCGTATGTTCATGAGTGCAAACACCTCGTCGTGTATATCTACGTCCCCATGTGGGTTACGGGGCCCTATTGTAAGGTGGGGAGAGAATCAGAACAGACCCAATGCCTGTCTAACAACCATGTCGTAGGAGTCAACTAACAACGCACCTCCTTTGAAGTCAGAGCACATCAACCCAAGAAGCGAGGAACAACTAACTGCACACAAATAAGCAAGTAAAACAGATGTACGCGCAAAACGCAGGCATTGGCACACAAAGCAAAAGTCCAAATGGACGAACAACCATGACTTCTTCCCCCTCTTTCACCCCCCCCACCCCACCCCCGAGGCTTAGATCAGGTGGTGGGAAAAAAGGGTTAGGGATGTGTCTGCGAGCCTCCGTGGTTTTTTTTTTTTTTTTTTTCGGTAATACATCTCCAGTTAGCTAGTATTCTACAGCCTGTTGTATACAAATGTTGGTTTTCAGCCAACACATCACTTCATTATTCTCACGTGTGGCAACTATAGGATACCTCTCAGCGCGCGCACGTGAGCATGCAATGGTTGCCAGCAAAACCAAATGTATGATGAAAGATTTGCTTTCGCTAGTGTATGATGAAAGATTTGCTTTCGCTAGTGTAAAATACCAGCTCAGTGACGTTTGCGATGAGGCTGTCAGAATGCCAGATTTTCCGGGAATTTAATATTTGAGTGTAAAACACTGGAGCCAAATGGGGCCAGCAGAGTAAATTATAGCAAATATTTCAACTAACAAGTATTTCCACAGGGCCCGCTTGCTGTCGTTTTGATCCGAAACGTGGGGATATGGTTAATCTATAGTCAACTTTTGTGAAACTGGAGAGAAGCACAACATAAACATATACTTGAATAGCAAACATGATATTTTATGGAGTTTTGCCAAATATTTTATTTTAAGAAATTGTGGCAAGTATGTGTTTTCCAATCTCCAGATATTTAGTTAGCTGACTGGGGGCTGTGTGGTCTCGAGGCATGGTGGCCACCTCAAGTGCTAGAAGTGCCGAGTTTAATCCCGGTAATGGCTGGGATTTTTTCACGTCGACTTGGACTTCCAACAATTCCCCTTGATCTCTGGGTAATGAGATCGAATGCCCCATGGGCATTGCTGTGCACGTAAAAAAAAATCCCCTGGCGGTTGGAAATCAAAAAGAGATTCCCAACGGCGCCACCCGAGAAAATTTTGGAGTTAAAAATCTACCTAAAGTGTTTCAGGATCCTCGCCGGTGCTATAGAGCCAGGGCAGTGTGCTGAGCTTCTTCGGACTCAGACTTGAGTTAGAAGAGGCCCGGACCACTTATGGGGGATTCCCCGTGTGCCATGATGTCGATCCGTTGTTTAAACCTCAAACCTAGTTAGCTGACTCAGCACGGCGGCCAGTAAGAAATAACTGGAAACTCAGTGCCATAATTTGTGTGTGTGTGCGGGTTTTGAGTGGGAGCACTGCAATGGATATAAGTCTTGTTTAAATGCGCAAAAAAATAAAAATTATTATTATTATTATTATTATTATTATTATTATGTGCTGAATGGCAATTAATTATAATAGCAAATATTAAAAATTAGGAAATGTTCAAACATATACTCAAGAAGATATATATATATAGTGTGAGAGCCTGCTTTGCATGGTCTCCACGTTCACAGCAAGTCAAGCAGAAAATTCGTGCAACAAACGACCGCACGAGAGACGTGGGGCTGGAAAGGTAAACAATGTCCCAGGTTGACTCTTGGTCAGTTGTGTACCAGAGTCAGAAGAAGGCAGTCGTTATGCCGTCAATGTAGTTTCAGTTATTCAATGTGCTGATAAAGGCTCAATAGCCGCAACGTTCACGTTTTGTTTGTATTTGTTATAATGTGAAGCTTGCTAATATACTTTTCGTTCGGTTTTATATCTTTTCTTGATAATTTTAATTAAGTAGTCAACGTTGAGTAAAGGATTATTGTGGCGTAGTTGTGGAAGTGCGCAGCGATGATTGTGGTTGAGTTATTGTGATGGAATAGAAGAAATAAACTGGCAGAATGTATACGGGAATTCGATCGGCGTTCCAGTGTAGTCACTTGTTGAAAGCTGAATTTGTTCCAAATTAAACTAGCTCTATATAAAAAGCTTTCTCACACACACACACACACACACACACACACACATATATATATATATATATATATTATATATATATATATATATATATATATATATATATATATATAGATATATAGATATATAGATTTATATATATATATATAATAGATATATTATATATATATATATATATATATATATATATATATATATATATCATATCTGATAGATAGATATATAAAATAAGTGGCCTCTTAGCCTATTTGGGAATTTTCAGAAATTACTGGAGGGCTCAGTCTCTCTTCTAAACATGTGACATGAGTGGGGGGAGGGGAGAATTAGCTGGGTCTTGAAGTGCCATAGCTCCCCATGTTACGACGCCTCTTGCACATCAAAATAAAAGACATTTCTTAGTGAGGTTTTCGGTAGCAGAGTGTATGGTGGCGTCTGTGGCTTATGCGTTGCGAACGCGCTTCGTAATGCCAGAGTGCCACGTTTGATCCCAGCTGCGAACGGTTTGTCTTGCGTTAGTTTCGGTAGTGACACCGAGAGCTGAACTTTTAGAAAGCAATGACAAACTACTGAACGTAAAACGTGCCTAGAAAAACCACAACAGCTAAGAAATGTTGTGCTTGGTTCTTGTAACGTCCTTTAAAGGATACGCAACTAACTTTTTATTCAGTAACATTTTCCAGAAGTCATACTTTTATCTCCCTCTTCACTTTTCCTTTTCTTGGTATTTGTCCCTATAGCGTATTGATATTTCAATTGCTATTTGGCAATATTATTGCCATTAGTTCATTCCGTATCATCCAACTAAAAAATGAATTTACTGAAACTCATTCGCGATACGGTTATTAAAACATTTTGGTACAACGTAAGACTCACATGAAATCCTTATATACCAAACGGTTGTTTCAACACTTTCTGTAACATTTATGTATTATCGGAACTCGTTTTAACTTCGCATTTAATGATTTCAAGTAATAATCGCTTGGGTAGACTAGAGGGGAGTTGAGTTGATTCAAGAATCGGCATCACAGCACTCGGGGCATTTCCATAAGCGCTTCGTCCTCATCTTCAGCAGCCAGCACAGAGAGCCAGTACCAGTGGTGCCAGAAGCATGGTGATTATTTATGCGTCCGTATTGCCTTTCATCTGGCGTCGTTTATCGGCCAGAAACCCTCGTCGCTCCGCACTGCATCACTCTCACCAAACTGTGGTGATCCATTTGTTTCTCCGAATTGTACGCGTTTTACACAAGCTCCTAACCACGTCTATCTTATCAGGCATCAATATTCTTCCAAGTTGTGCACAGCCAGCCAGTCTGTCTTCTGTTCATTTCCCAATACACCGGCGTACGCAGGTAAGCTCAGGTAACTGCTATTAAAACTGCCTTTACTGCCTTAGTTACCATTTTTGCTGTGTCGGCAAGATGGGAATTTGACTTGCCAGCAGTGGACCTAACAATCCGCAGGGGCATAAAAAAAATGCTCATTTTGTTGTTCAGATATGAAATTTTCGTTAAATAGAACCCATAAGATTATTATAAAGCATATTTTCTATGATTTTTCAGCACATTCTTTTTTATTTCTTTTCACTAAAAAAGTATGTGGCTATATACTTCCATCAAAGTTTATTTCAAAAGGCGTATATATTTTAGTCTTATCAGATTAGTTGGCGCAATGTAAAAGAGTAGGAATACAGCTTACAGCCTCAAGAAGTCCAAATCCGTATGGCTGGGGGGGGGGGAATGTTTCCCGTCTCAGACCGGGGAGGAGGGGTGTACATTCTTGACCTTACCCAGGATTTGAAACCGAGTCTCCTGAATGGCAGTATGAGAGCAACTGCTCAGAATTGGAACTCTTCGCTTGCAGCTGAAGATGGGGACGGAGCACTTATGGGAGTGTCCCGAGTGCTGTGATGTCGATTCCTAATTCATCATTCAACATTCTGCTCAAATAACAACCGTAAAAGAGTGCACGTCCATGGTTATCGCCTTTTTATCTTACTCGACGATAATATTACATTGTTGGCGTCTGTGGATAAGGCATTGAGAACGCGCTTCGTAATGCTGGGGTGCCAGCTTCGATCCCAGCTGCGGACGATTTGTCTTGCGCTGGTTTCGACAGTGGTACCGAAAGCTGACTGTTGAGAAAGCAATGGCAAATTACTAAACGTAAAATTTGCCTATAAAAACCACAACAGCTAAAATGAAAATGCTGGGGTTCATTCTGCAAGGTCCTGTTAAGTATAGGTAACTAACTTTTCTGTGTGTGTGTTTTTTTTTTTAATGTTACATAGTGCTACAGGAAAGCATTGGAACCACAGCCCGTGGCGATGGCGAGTATGTCTAGCAAGATCTTTAAGAACACCATGCCTGTAAATACACATTTCGAATTAGTCATTAGAGATACTGAGTTCCGTTACTTCCTGATAATTTTTTTTTTTTTTTTGGGGGGGGGGGGGGGGACTAAACGAATCCAACATTAGTTTATATTACGTACAATCAGACCAGTGTGAATGCATTATGTATGTGCAATAACTCTGATCTCTTTTACTCTGGCTCCTATCATTTGCAGACTCCTCTTCCACGTACCGACATCAACACCACGAGTAAATATGGACGACAGTGAATGACACAATACGGCTTCTCACTTTAGTCTCCACTCGCTGCTTCTTCAGCGGGTACATGAAGTAGGGCATGTCCACGAATTGACATCAAAGATTGATTCAAACTAATGTCAACATTATTTTCGCTGATGGAAACACATCCGCCCATTCCACAATAACACTGTAGCACACACAACTACAGTAGAACCTCGCTTAACGAGCACCTCGCATAACGAGTATTTCGCATAACGAGCAAAACAAATTGTAAAAAAATGACTTGCTTAACGAGCGACGTTTCGCATAACGAGTGGCGATGAGAGGGGAAGTCCTGAATTGTGCGCATGTTACATCAGTCTGTGTTTAGCACTCGTTCCAGCAGCATCGTAGTGTATCTTTGTGATTGCACATTTTCTCAAACTTATGTTATATTGTGATATATGTACATGAATCTTCCAGGCCTACAAGATGACCTCTCTGAAGAATTTAAGTTCATCAAGATCCAGTTTCTGCCTCCCAACACCACTCTGTTACTCCATGGACAAGCAAGTTACTTCTAACTTTAAGAAACTCTAAACTAGAGCACTCTTCGAGAATTGTTTACAGGTGACTGAAGGGACCAACCTCACTCTCAAAGAGTTTTGGAGAAAAATCACTTCGTTGCCTGCCTTAAGATGATCGACAAGGCGGAAGAAGGGGTTACAAAGAGAATCCTAACTTCTGCTTGGAAGAAGCTTTGGCCGGGGAGTGTTGCCTGTGACTTTGAGGAGTTCGAAACAGTGAAACCTGTAGTCAACGAGTTGCGTCTTTGGCCACTATCATGGGGTTGTAGGTGAATAACAGTGATACCAAAGAGCTTGTGGAAGAGCACAGCCAAGAGCTGCGTTTTGGAGGAAAGTTTGTCAGAAGAGGAGGAGGAGGTAACAGAAAAGCAACAATTTTCTTGCGAAATAAGAGAAATACTGAAAGCACAGCAAACTGTTGCATCTCACATTGAGAATCATCGCCCTAATAAGGAAGTGGCTATGCGCGTTGCAAATGTAATTAATGATAGTGCTGTGTCGCATTTTCACCAAATTTTGAAGCGTCGGCAAAAACAAATCTATGGACATCTTTTTAGAAAAAGAAAAACAATAATTAGCTATGTATTATAATTATTTCGATTTTTATTTTTTTTTTTTTTTTTTTTTGCAAATCGAATTCGCATTCCATGAGGGTTCGTTACGCCTTTGAAGAAAAGATGATATTGATCCACTCTCCTTAACAATATGTATATAATTTTTTTTTTTATAAACCTTATACATAGCATTTTGTGAGTATCTTTTTCGACATGGAACGCATTATCGTATTTTACATTAATTTGTATAAGAAAAATTGTTTCACATAACGAGTGTTTCGCTTAACGAGTATGATTCTGGAACGAATTATGCTCGTTAAGTGAGGTTCCACTGTATTCTCCATGTTCGCGACGAACACAAACCAACTGGCAGACAAATTTCCGTCAGTCCTTTTGCTGCCTGGCCAGGTAAGGCGTTGAAACTACTTTCAGACTCAGACAACTAATGAATACAACAAATACCCCTCCGCTCTCCATGCATTCAGTAGGTAGGTAGGTAGGTAGGTAGGTAGGCAGGCAGGCAGTCAGGTGAGTAGGTAGGTCTGTCTGTCTGTCTGTCTGTCTGTCTGTCTGTCTGTGTATGTGTGTGTGTGTGCGTGCGTGCGTGTGTGTGTGTGTCTGTGTGTGTCTGTCTGTCTGTCTGTCTGTCTGTCTGTCTGTCTGTCTGTCTGTCTGTCTGTCTGTCTGTCTGTCTGTCTGTCTGTCTGTCTGTCTGTCTGTCTGTCTGTGTGCATATACCGCAAACAAGGCAAAATGAAAACCAGGTGTTTGTTCACATTTTTAATAACAAAAAGGCTTACATGTACGCGATTATTAACAGACTGCATGCAAAATGTCAACAGCGAACGGTTATTGAGTTACAGATGTTAACAGTTCGGCAGAGCTTCTCGAACAGATTATAGAATCTGCATCAAGTCAGAATGTCTTTTTTTTATTTATTTATTCAAAATGACCTTGGCTCCTAGATTGACGCAGCCTAACAGAGATACCAGGCAAAGTCCCGAACCTAAAGGTGACAGGCATGATGTTACCGCATCGTCAATCAAATGTAGACTGGTATTTAGAACAAATATGAAGTATCCTTTTCCTTTACTTTTACATCGCATTACTTTGATTACTTCGACTTCCCTATAATCATTACAGCATCATTAGTTCACATGTACTACCGCCTAACTCAACTCGATACCTTGAACCGTCACGGTTCAGTAACCCCAAGTCATATCTTTAGACAAAAATGAGACCTGAAAACGATAACATCTGGACTTGCCCGCGGAGTTGTTTCACTTGTGCTCTGAAATGTCTAACTTGATTAATTCCTTGTCAGGGATTCCCATACTGATATTTCAGTGGGAGTCTTCGCTTCTTCGATGCTTTCGTTACCACATACTATTCCCAGCTTGCTCGAATTGTCAACATTATTTTTGTTTGTGCTATCCTTTTCGCTGAGCAGACATTTGTAAGTCTAAAATGTATGTTTATTCTTCTTCGAAGGAGTGTTTTTCCTCACCAGTATGTGACCCCATTTGGAAAAACGGGTGGGTGGATATTTTAAGCCCTCACTCTGGCTGTTCTCGGGGGCCCAAGTTTAACTTAACGGTTACAAGGGGTTTCTGGGATTTGTGCACGGGTGATCCTCATCCGAATTAGGGTATTTTGTGTCACCGGGTGTTTGTCGCTCGCTGTGGGGGCCTGGTGGGTTTGAAAGTCAGTCATTAGGCAGTCGCCGTACGGTATCGGCTAGACCAGGGCTATTCAACTGTCGGCCCGCAAGCCAAATCTGGCCCGCCAAGACCTAGCAAGTGGCCCGCGGATCATTACTAGTTATATTGCATTTACGGTCTTTCTATGCTGAGGCTGGGGCTTCTGGCCCGTGACGATGCCCATTTTTGATCATTTTGGCCCCTGAGTCAACTTAGTTGAATAGCCCTGGGCTAGATACTGGCCTGCGGATAGGAAGGCCGTGGGTTTGAGTCCTGACGATAACGGACTTTTTTTTTTCAATTAAAAAATGACATTGGCTCCCAGGTCAACTCATCCTTGAATGGGTATCGGGTGGATTCCTAGAAAATAAAGGCATTCGCCTTCATGCTGACCATATCACCCACACAAGTGCCGATTAGTCTATATAATATAGATCTACCCCATATGGGCAATATAAAGGCTGGGAAAAGGTCCTTCACTTTAGTTTGTTCACTTCTTCGCGTGCAGCGGATGTAAACTTCAGCGGGATTTATGTTTGAGCATCCACTTCTGGGCTTTTTAGTCTTGTTCCAAAAATTGAGTAGTGCATGCACATCCGTTTTTTAGATCTAGCAGAATGTTGGTTCTGTATCTCTCAGACTGGTATGGAGACTTGGAAAGAAACCCCTAATTCGTCAGCTCTTACGACATGCTCTTCTTAATAATATTATTATTATTTTTCGTTTTTACCAGCTGTAATATCCCGTGAAAAATGATGGATGTTCGTGCACTTCTGAACTTTAGTCGTGTTCCAGAACCTGAGTATTGCACTAGCATCGTTTTACATGTCTGTCCTGTTTCTATGCAGCTGATAATTCCTTGCCTTTTAGGCAGACCCACTGTGACTGCGAAGGAAGCCCCTATTTAGTCGACACCTACGACATGTTTGTTGGTGAAGCAGTAGGTCTTTTCTTGTTTTACCCCACAATGAGGCCCCGGAACCCATACAGGATACCACACGCTGTTTGTAGACGCATTGGGTTTTCGTTTTCCCTCTCAGTGGGACTCTGGAACCCAAACAGGATACCACACACTGTTTGGGGAGGCAGTGGGTCTTGTTTTCCCCCAATTGGGGCATATAACCCATACGGGATACCACATGCTGTTTGGAAAGGCAATGGGTCTTGTTTTCCCCACAATGGGATCCTAAAACCCACACGGGATACCATATGCTGTTTACGGAGGCAGTGGGTCTTTTTCCCCCTACAATGACGACCTGAAACCCACACGGTGAAGTTACAGTTTAAAGTCCAGACAATTACTTCACTGCACCGGGATTTTACCGCACAGGGTAAGATATATCGCTGACTTATTTGCCATCCTGATGAAGCGAGGTGATATGTCTGTGTTGTTTTTGTCTGCACTGAAACCTAACGGTGTATGCTTAACCTGCACGGCTTATGCGAGCAGTAAGTTCATCTTTGCCAGTTTGTGATTTGTCTCCGTCTGCCTGCGGCCCGGTGTGCCTTTTGTCTATTATGCGAACTGCCGCATGTGTGGTTACAACAAGTAGATTGAGAGAGAGAGCGCGAAAGCAAAAGAGAGAGAGAGAGAGAAAGAGAGAGCATTAGAGAGAGAGTGAGAGTGACACACACAGGCGCGCGCACGCACACACACACACACATACACACAGGGAAAGGGGAACAAACTAGGTTTTTGTCAGGTTTTAGGTTTGAACAGCGGATCAACTTAATGGCACACGGGTAGTTACTCATAAGTGCTCCGTTCTTCTTCCACCTCAAGTCTTAGTCCGAAGAAGCTCGGCACAGTGCACAGGCTCCGTAGCACCGGTGAGGATCCTGAAAAACTTGAGGTATATTTTTAACTCTATCATTTGCCCGGGCGGGGTCGTTAGGCTACATTTTTTTTTTCGAATTCCAACTGCCAAGGGATTCTTTACATGCGTGACAATACACACGGGCGTCCGATCTCACTACCCAGAGACCAGAAGTCCAAGTCCAAGTGAAAAAATCCCAGCCCTTATCGGGGATTAAACCCGGAACCTCAAGCTCTCGAGGCAGAAACCATGCCTTGAGACCACGTAGACCCAGGTTTTTACCAATACATCAGAAGCAACAGAATAAAGACTGGTGGCATAAATTATCAGTGCCTATATATCACAAAGACGGTGGTAAAGTTGTTTTTCTCTTGCAACAAAGTGATTACTCAGCTACAAATGTGAGTTGTAGACATCTGTATCTCAATCCATACAAATCCACTTGATTAACTTGTCTAAACTTCAACCCTGTTGTCTGTGACTGCACTAGAATTTTCTTTTGTCTACACTTCAGTCCCGATGTCTGCGCCTTATGTGACTACACCAAAATTGTCTTGTCTTGATCTTCTTCTTCTTCACGTTCACCGGCTGTAAACTCTTGCGGAAAGTTATGTCTGTTCAAATTAAACTTCAGCCAAGTTTTCTGGGACTTCACTAAAATTTACTTGTCTACGCTTCAGTCCTGTTGTCTGTGACTTGTGTGACTACATCCGAATTTACTTATTTACACGTCAATCCTGTTGTCTGTGACTATGCTTGGACTTAGCAGCCAACACTTTAACCCCGTTGTCTGTGACTACTATTGAATTTAGCTGCTACCCTTCAACCCCGTTGTCTGTGACTACAATTGAACTTAGCTGCTAATCTTCAACCCCATTGTCTGTGACTACAGTTGAACTTAGCTGTTACAGTTCAACCCCGTTCTCTGTGACTACAATTGAACTTGGCTCCTACACTTCAACCCCGTTGTCAGTGACAACAAATGAACTTAACTGCTAAAGTTTAACCCGTCATTTGTCACCTCACTTGAACTCAGATCTCTCTGTCTATGCTTTTCAATATTTAGTGTCGGTTATAATTGCTTACACAGTGGTACCTCAGAATGCGAATGCTTTAAAACTCGAACAACTTGGAATCCGAACTAATGTTTCAAGTAAATTTTGCTTTGAGCACTGCCTTGAAAACTGAACCCCTGGCTTATACCGATAACGCGACTGAGCTGACAGTGCCACTGAGCTGACAGTGCCACTGAGCTGATAATGCCACTGAGGTGACAGTGCCACTGAGCTGCTAATGCCACTGAGGTGACAGTGCCACTGAGCTGATATTGCCACTGAGGTGACAGTGCCACTGAGCTGATAATGCCACTGAGGTGACAGTGCCACTGAGCTGATAATGCCACTGAGGTGACAGTGCCACTGAGCTGCTAATGCCACTGAGGTGACAGTGCCACTGAGCTGATAATGCCTCTGAGGTGACAGTGCCACTGAGCTGATAATGCCTCTGAGGTGACAGTGCCACTGAGCTGATAATGCCTCTGAGGTGACAGTGCCACTGAGCTGATATTGCCACTGAGGTGACAGTGCCACTGAGCTGATAATGCCACTGAGGTGACAGTGCCACTGAGCTGATAATGCCACTGAGGTGACAGTGCCACTGAGCTGCTAATGCCACTGAGGTGACAGTGCCACTGAGCTGATAATGCCTCTGAGGTGACAGTGCCACTGAGCTGATATTGCCACTGAGGTGACAGTGCCACTGAGCTGCTAATGCCACTGAGGTGACAGTGCCACTGAGCTGATAATGCCACTGAGGTGACAGTGCCACTGCGTTGATAATCCAAGAGCTATTCAGCACCCACGCAGAAAGCAGAAAGAATAAACTGAATAAGTAATTTTTACCGGGAAGGGAAGGATGGCGGGGGGGGGGGGGGGGGCGGAGCTGAAAGTATTAGCACTGCTGAAATCCAAAATCTTTTGACCCCGTGGTCGAAAACACAAGAAGTTGTTTGTTAAGAGATGGCACCTTGACAGAGCCCCAGTTAACAGGTGTATTAGCGAATTCATTTGATGAAAACATGACTGAATATGTTAGAACAATTAACAATGGACACCAATAAAAGAGCATTTTGGAACGTTCGTTATTAACAATAACTAGTGATGAAACTCCTTAAACTTAACAATAACTAGTGATATGAAACTCCATAAAGTTATCATTGAATATGTCTCACCTTCCATACAATAATTTCACTAAAGCCCTTTTCCTCCTACTTCCATAGGCTAGTCACCGTTTTGATTAGGATACCGTGAATACGACAATATTCTTGATGTGTGTGTGTGTTGTTTTTTTTTTTTTTTTTTAGTAAAGTATGATCTTCGCGGGTTACTATATTTACAGCTTATTGTAAGACAATATTCATTCATTCAGTAGCATGTCCCTCGCAGAACCTCGCTGCCATAACAACCCTCCGGAAAACCTTCCTATCCTGAGCAAGATGTCCTGCGTCTGATACACCCATCTGGAGATCATCTGCCACATCCTGCACCCATCTTCTCCTTGGCCTTCCTCTTCCTCTCTTCCCAGGCATATACCCCTCCATTATTGTTCTCTCTAGACTTCCATGACGTTTCAAGTGACCAAAATATTTCAATTTTCTTTGTTTTATTGTCTTTACTAGCCAACCCTCTTCAATATTCAGCTCTTGAAGTATGGATGCATTTGTTCTTTTCTTTACCCAAGATATTCTTGTAAGACAATATACTGTGTTTATAAATAGACAAAGTGGAAATGTCTTTTATTGGACCCTATAACTTATTAATTTACTTTCTATTATTTTCACTGGTTTAAAATTATATTGGATCTCAAAAAATTTGGAATTTGAACGTTGTCTCCGAATTGATTATGTTCGAATTCCGAGGTATCACTGTATCTACATTGATCTCTTGGGTGTTCACTGTGCTGTTTTGTGAGCTAATTTCTTTAAAGTAACGACTTAATACGTCTGTGGTAAAAGTATATATTTGTTTTCGGTACATGAGGAGAGTGCTGTCTGCGAGTTGCTTTCTCTCTCTCTCTCTCTCTCTCTCTCTCTCTCTCTCTCTCTCTCTCTCTCTCTCTCTCTCTCTCTTCTCTCTCTCTCTCTCTCTCTCTCTCTCCCGTTAAATTGCGTGACGTCACTTAATGGCGCTTAGTTCACACACGGAGAGCGGAGGGGTGCAATCCACTTGAAACCAACTGCAAAAACTTATCCCGTGCATCTTTAAATAGGCTACATAAATTAAAAGTTTGGTGCGAGATGCCACGAATCCCCTGTATTTACGATCTGACAACACAAGAGTGGTAATGAAGCTGTATGCAACTTTATTATATTCCCTGCCCTATGTAATTTTTTTTCTGCCTACAACTATACAACTCACTACCTACGACTACACCTAACAATCAACCTATCCTAACTACTACCTACTACTACTAACATACCTTGGACTACTACTACTACTACCTACCAACAACTACCTTGCCTACCTACAACCTCCTACTCTACATACTTGTCTACCTGACTATACACACTGCCTAACACATACCTACTTACCTATACTACCTCCTACCTACCTACATAACTTCTACCCTAACTACATACCTCAACTACCTACCTAACTATCTACCTAACTACTACCTCCTAATAACCTACTGCCTAACTACCTACTACCTACTCTACACAACTACCTGTAACCTGACTACTACCTCCTACCACCACTATCTAACTACTACCTACCTACTATACTAACTACTACGTATACTACTTACTTGCTACAAACTACTACTAATACTTACCTACCTAACAACTACCTGCTACCTACAAACTATCTACTACATCCTGAACTACTTGCTTATCACACCTAATACTACTACCACTACTAACTACTACAACTACTAACAACCTACTAACAACCTACTAACAAACTACTAACTAACTACTACTACCTACTAACAACCTACTAACAACTACTAACAACCTACTAACAACCTACTAACAAACTACTAACAAACTACTAACAACCTACTAACAACAACCTACTAACTAACCTACTACTAACCTACTAACTAACTACCTACTAACTAACTACTAACTAACTACAACTACTAACAAACTACTAACAACTACTAACAAACAACTACTAACTACCTACTAACAAACTACTAACAACTACTACTAACAACTACTAACAACCTACTAACAAACCTACTAACAACTACTAACAACCTACTAACAATCTACTAACAACCTACTAACAACCTACTAACAACCTACTAACAAACTACTAACAAACAACTACTAACAACCTACTAACAACCTACTAACAACCTACTAACAACTACTAACAACCTACTAACAACAACTACTAACAACCTACTAACAACCTACTAACAACCTACTAACTACTACTAACAACTACTAACAAACTACTAACAAACTACTAACAAACTACTAACAACCTACTAACAACTACTACTAACAACCTACTAACAACCTACTAACAACCTACTAACTACCTACTAACAACTACTAACAACCTACTAACTAACAACTACTAACAACCTACTAACAACCTACTAAACAACCTACTAACAAACTACTAACAAACTACTAAACCACTAACTACCTACTAACAACCTACTAACAACCTACTAACAAACTACTACTACTACCTACTAACTACTACTACTACTAACCTACTAACAACCTACTAACAACCTACTAACAAACTACTAACTAACTAACCTACTAACAACCTACTAACAAACTACTACTACTACTAACAACTACTAACAACCTACTAACAACCTACCTAACAACCTACTAACAACCTACTACAAACTACTACTAACAACCTACTAACAACCTACTAACAACTACTACTACAAACTACTACTACCTACAACTAACTACTAACAAACCTACTAACAACCTACTAACAACCTACTAACAAACTACTAACAAACTACTAACAACTACTACTACTAACAAACTACTAACTACCTACTACAAACCTACTACCTACCTACTAACAACCTACTAACAAACTACTAACAACCTACTAACAAACTACCTACTAACAAACTACTAACAACCTACTAACAACCTACTAACAACCTACTAACAACCTACTACAACCTACTACTACCCAACCTACTACTACAAACTACTAACAACCTACTAACAAACCTACTAACAAACTAACTACAACCTAACAACTACCTAACTAACTACCTACTACTAACTACCTAACTAACTACCTACTAACAACCTACTAACAACAAACTACTAACAAACTACTAACAAACTACTAACACTACTACTACTAACAACTACTAACAACCTACTAACAAACTACTAACAAACTACTAACAACCTACTAACTAACAAACTACTAACAACCTACTAACAACTACTAACAACCTACTAACAACCTACTAACAAAACTACTAACTAACCCTAACAACCTACTAACAACTACTAACAACCTACTAACTACCTACTAACTACTACTACTACCTACTAACAACCTACTAACTACTACAAACTACTAACAAACTACTAACAAACTACTAACAAACCTACTAACAAACCTACTAACAACCTACTAACAAACAACCTACTAACAACCTACTAACAACTAACTACTAACAACTACTAACAACCTACTAACAACCTACTAACAAACTAACCTAACAACTACTAACAAACTACCTAACAACCTACTAACTAACTACTAACAACTACTAACAAACTACTAACAACCTACTAACAACCTACTAACAACTACTACTAACTAAACTAACCTACCTAACAACAACTACTAACAAACTACTAACAACCTACTACCTAACAACTACTAACAACCTACTAACACCTACCTAACAAACTACTACTAACAACCTACTAACAAACTACTAACAACCTACTAACTAACAACCTACTAACAACCTACTAACACCTACTACTAACAACCTACTAACAACCTACTAACAACCTACTAACAACCTACTAACAACCTACTAACAAACTACTACAAACCTAACCCTACTAACAACCTACTAACAACCTACTAACTAACTACTAACAAACTACTACTAACAACTACTAACAAACTACTAAACAACTACTAACAAACTACTAACAAACTACTAACAACCTACTAACAACCTACTAACAACTACTAACAAACTACTAACAACTAACAAACTACCTAACAAACTACCTACTAACAACCTACTAACAACCTACTAACAACCTACTAACAACCTACTAACAACTACTAACAACCTACTAACAAACCTACTAACAACCTACTACTACAACCTACTAACAACCTACTAACAACCTACTAACAACTACTAACAACCTACTAACAAACTACTAACAAAACCCTAACAACCTACTACCTACCTACTAACAAACCTACTAACAAACTACTAACAAACCTACTAACAAACTACTAACAAACTACTAACAACCTACTAACAACTACTAACAACAACCTAACTACTAACAACCTACTAACAACCTACTAACAACCTACTAACAACCTACTAACAACCTACTAACAAACAACATACTAACAACCTACTAACAACCTACTAACAACCTACTAACAACCTACTAACAACCTACTAACAACCTACTAACAACCTACTAACAACCTACTAACAAACTACTAACAACCTACTAACAACCTACTAACAAACTACTAACAACCTACTAACAAACTACTAACAACCTACTAACAAACTACTAACAAACTACTAACAACCTACTAACAAACTACTAACAACCTACTAACAAACTACTAACAAACTACTAACAACCTACTAACAACCTACTAACAACCTACTAACAACCTACTAACAACCTACTAACAAACTACTAACAACCTACTAACTACTAACAACCTACTAACAACCTACTAACAACCTACTAACAACTAACTAACAACCTACTAACAACCTACTAACAACCTACTAACTAACTAACCTACTAACAACCTACTAACAACTACTAACAACCTACTAACAACCTACTAACAACTACTAACTACTACTAACAACCTACTAACAACTACTAACTACCTACTACCTACTAACAAACTACTAACAACCTACTAACAACCTACTAACAACTACTAACAACCTACTAACAACTACTAACAAAACTACTACTAACCTACTAACAACCTACTAACAAACTACTAACAACCTACTAACAACTACTAACAACCTACTAACAACCTACTAACAACTACTAACAAACTACTAACAACCTACTAACAACCTACTAACAACCTACTAACAACCTACTAACAACCTACTAACAACTACTACTACTAACAACCTACTAACAACCTACTAACAACCTACTAACAACCTACTAACAACCTACTAACAACCTACTAACTACCTACTAACAACCTACTAACTACCTACTACTAACTACTACTAACAACCTACTAACAACCTACTAACTACCTACTAACTACCTAACTAACCTAACTACAAACCTACCTAACTAACAACCTACTAACAACCTACTAACAACCTACTAACAACTACTAACAAACTACTAACAACTACTACTAACAACCTACTAACAACCTAACCTAACTAACTACTAACTAACAACCTACTAACAACTACTAACAACCTACTAACAAACTACTAACAACCTACTAACAAACCTACTAACAACCTACTAACAACCTACTAACAAACTACTAACAACCTACTAACAACCTACTAACAACCTACTAACTACTACTAACAACCTACTAACAAACCTACTACAACCTACTAACAACCCTACTAACAACCTACTAACAACCTACTAACAACCTACTAACAACCTACTAACAACCTACTAACAAACTACTAACAACCTACTAACAACCTACTAAAAACCTACTAACAACCTACTAACAAACTACTAACAACCTACTAACAACCTACTAACAACCTACTAACAAACTACTAACAACCTACTAACAACCTACTAACAAACTACTAACAACCTACTAACAACCTACTAACAACCTACTAACAACCTACTAACAACCTACTAACAACCTACTAACAACCTACTAACAACCTACTAACAACCTACTACAACCTACTACTAACAAACCTACTAACAACCTACTAACAAACTACTAACAAACCTACTAACAACCTACTAACACTACTAACAACCTACTAACAACCTACTAACAACCTACTAACAACCTACTAACAACCTACTAACAACCTACTAACACTACCTACTAACTAACTACTAACAACCTACTAACAACCTACTAACAACCTACTAACAAACTACTAACAACTACTACTAACAACCTACTAACAACTACTAACAACTACTAACAAACTACTACTAACAACCTACTAACAACCTACTAACAACCTACTAACAACCTACTAACAACCTACTAACAACCTACTAACAACCTACTAACAACTACTAACAACCTACTAACAACCTACTAACAACCTACTAACAACCTACTAACAACCTACTAACAACTACTACTAACAACCTACTAACAACCTACTAACAACCTACTAACAACCTACTAACAACCTACTAACAACAACCTACTAACTACCTACTAACTAACACTACTAACAACCTACTAACAACCTACTAACAACCTACTAACAACTACTAACAAACTACTAAACAACCTACTAACAAACTACTAACAACCTACTAACAACCTACTAACAACCTACTAACAAACTACTAACTACTAACTACCTACTACTAAACAACCTACTAACACCTACTAACAACCTACTAACAACCTACTAACAACCTACTAACAACCTACTAACAACCTACTAACTAACTACTAACAACCTACTAACAACCTACTAACAACCTACTAACAACCTACTACAACCTACTAACAACTACTAACTAACTACTAACAAACTACTAACAACCTACTAACAACTAACTACTAACTAACTACTAACAACCTACTAACAACCTACTAACCTAACCTACTAACTACCTACTAACAACTAACTAACAACCTACTACAACCTACTAACTAACTACAACTACTAACAACTACTAACAACCTACTAACAACCTACTAACAACCTACTAACAACCTACTAACAACCTACTAACAAACTACTAACAACCTACTAACAACTACTAACAACCTAACTAACTACTAACCCTACCTAACTAACTACTACTAACAACCTACTAACAAACTACTAACAACTACTAACAACCTAACAACTACTAACAAACTACTACTAACACTACTAACAACTACTAACAACCTACTAACAACCTACTAACAAACAACCTACTAACAACCTACTAACAACCTACTAACAACCTACTAACAACCTACTAACAACCTACTAACAACCTACTAACAACCTACTAACAACCTACTAACAACCTACTAACAAACTACTAACAACCTACTAACAACCTACTAACAACCTACTAACAAACAAACTACTAACAACCTACTAACAAACTACTAACAACCTACTAACAACCTACTAACAACTACTAACAACCTACTAACAACAACTACTAACAAACTACTAACAACCTACTAACAACCTAACTAACAACCTACTAACTAACTACTAACAACTACTAACAACCTACTAACAAACTACTAACAACTAAAACAACCTAACCTACTAACAACCTACTAACAACCTACTAACAACCTACTAACAAACTACTAACAACCTACTAACACCTAACTAACAAACTACTACTAAACCTACTAACAACCTACTAACAACCTACTAACAAACTACTAACTAACTAACTAACTAACCTACTAACAAACTACTACTAAACAACCTACTAACAACCTACTAACAACCTACTAACTACCTAACTAACAACCTACTAACAACCTACTAACTAAACTACCTACTAAAACTACTAACAACCTACTAACAACTACTAACAACTACTAACAAACCTACTAACAACTACCTAACAACCTACTACAACCTACTAACAACTAACTAACAACTACTAACAACCTACTAACACCTACTAACAACCTACTAACAAACCTACTAACAACCTACTAACAACCTACTAACAACTACTAACAACCTACTACCCTAACAAACTACTAACTAACTACTAACTAACAACTACTAACAACCTACTAACTACCCTAACTAACAACCTACTAACAAACTACTAACAACCTACTAACAAACTACTAACAACCTACTAACAAACTACTAACAACCTACTAACAACCTACTAACAACCTACTAACAACCTACTAACAACCTACTAACAAACTACTAACAACCTACTAACAAACTACTAACAAACTACTAACAACCTACTAACAACCTACTAACAACCTACTAACAAACTACTAACAAACTACTAACAAACTACTAACAACCTACTAACAACCTACTAACAACCTACTAACAACCTACTAACAACCTACTAACAACTACTAACAACTACTAACAACTAACTAACAAACTACTAACTAACTACTAACTACTAACTACTACCTAACAAACTAACTAACAAACTACTAACAAACTACTAACAACTACTAACAAACTACTAACAACCTACTAACAAACTACTAACAACCTACTAACAACCTACTAACAAACTACTAACAACCTACTAACAAACAAACTACTAACAACCTACTAACAAACTACTAACAAACTACTAACAACCTACTAACAACCTACTAACAACCTACAAACAACCTACTTACAACCTACTAACAAACAAACTACTAACAACCTACTAACAAACTACTAACAACCTACTAACAACCTACTAACAAACTACTAACAAACTACTAACAACCTACTAACAAACTACTAACAAACTACTAACAACCTACTAACAACCTACTAACAAACTACTAACAACTACTAACAACCTACTAACAACCTACTGACAAACCTACTAACAAACTACTAACCTAACTACTAACAACCTACTAACAACCTACTAACAACCTACTAACAACCTACTAACAAAAATCTACTAACAACCTACTAACAACCTACTAACAACCTACTAACAACCTACTAACAACCTACTAACAAACTACAAACAACTTACTAACAAACTACTAACAACCTACTAACAACCTACTAACAACCTACTAAAAACCTACTAACAACCTACTAACAAACTACTAACAACCTACTAACAAACTACAAACAACTTACTAACAACCTACTAACAACTACTAACAAACTACTAACAACCTACTAACAACCTACTAACAACCTACTAACCCTACTAACAACCTACTAACAACCTACTAACAACCTACTAACAAACTACTAACTACCTACTAACTAACTAACAACTAACTAACTACTAACTACTACTAACTAACTACTAACTAACTACTAACAACCTACTAACAACTACTAAACAACCTACTAACAACCTAACAACCTACTAACAAACCTACTAACAAAAACTACTACTAACTACTAACAACCTACTAACAACCTACTAACAACCTACTAACAACCTACTAACAACCTACTAACAACTACTAACAACTACTAACAAACCTAACTAACTAACTACCTAACTAACCTAACTAACAAACTACTAACAAACTACTAACAACCTACTAACAAACTACTAACAACCTACTAACAACCTACTAACAAACTACTAACAAACTACTAACAACCTACTAACAACCTACTAACAACCTACTAACAACCTACTAACAACCTACTAACAACCTACTAACAAACTACTAACAACCTACTAACAAACTACTAACAAACTACAAACAACCTACTAACAAACTACTAACAACCTACTAACAATCTACTAACAACCTACTAACAATCTACAAACAACCTACTAACAACCTACTAACAACCTACTAACAAACTACTAACAACCTACTAACAACCTACTAACAACCTACTAACAAACTACTAACAACCTACTAACAACCTACTAACAACCTACTAACAACCTACTAACAACCTACTAACAACCTACTAACAAACTACTAACAACCTACTAACAACCTACTAACAAACTACTAACAACCTACTAACAACCTACTAACAACCTACTAACAACCTACTAACAACCTACTAAACCAACTACTAACTACAACCTACTAACAACAACAACCTACTAACTACTAACTAACCTACTAACTAACTACTAACAACCTACTACTACTACTAACAACTACTAACAACCTACTAACAACCTACTAACAACCTACTAACAACCTACTAACAAACTACTACTAACTACCTACTAACAACCTACCTAACTACCTACAACCTACTAACAAACTACTAACAACTACTAACAACCTACTAACAACCTACTAACAACCTACTAACTACTACTAACAACTACTAACAACCTACTAACAACCTACTACAACCTACTAACCTACTAACAACAACTACTAACAACCTACTAACAACCTACTAACAACCTACTAACAACCTACTAACAACCTACTAACTAACCTACTACTACTAACAACCTACTAACAACCTACTAACAACCTACTAACAAACTACTAACAACCTACTAACAACCTACTAACAACCTACTAACAACCTACTAACAAACTACTAACAACCTACTAACAACCTACTAACAACCTACTAACAACCTACTAACAACCTACTAACAAACTACTAACAAACTACTACAACCTACAACCTAACAAACTACCTAACTACTAACAACCTACTAACAACTAACCTACAACTAACTAACAACCTACTAACAACCTACTAACAAACTACTAACAACCTACTAACAACCTACTAACAACCTACTAACAACCTACTAACAACTACTAACAACCTACTAACTAACTACTACTAACAACCTACTAACAACCTACTACAACCTACTAACAACCTACTAACAACCTACTACTAACAAACTACTAACAACCTACTAACAACCTACTAACAAACTACCTACTAACACTACAACTACTAACTAACTACAACTACTAACAACTACTAACAACCTACTAACAACCTACTAACAACCTACTAACAACCTACTAACAAACTACTAACTACTAACTACTACTAACCTACTAACAACCTACTAACAACCTACTAACAACCTACTAACAACCTACTAACAAACTACTAACAACCTACTAACAACCTACTAACAACCTACTAACAACCTACTAACAACCTACTAACAACCTACTAACAACCTACTAACAACCTACTAACAACCTACTAACAACCTACTAACAACCTACTAACAACCTACTAACAAACTACTAACAACCTACTAACAACCTACTAACAACCTACTAACAACCTACTAACCTACTACAACAACTACTAACTAACAACCTACTAACAAACAAACACCTACTAACAACCTACTAACAAACTACTAACAACCTACTAACAAACTACTAACAACTTACTAACAACCTACTAACAACCTACTAACAACCTACTAACAACCTACTAACAACCTACTAACAACCTACTAACAACCTACTAACAAACAACCTACTAACAACCTACTAACAACCTACTAACAACCTACTAACAACCTACTAACAACCTACTAACAACCTACTAACAAACTACTAACAACCTACTAACAAACCTACTAACAACCTACTAACAACCTACTAACAACCTACTAACAACCTACTAACAACCTACTAACAACCTACTAACAACCTACTAACAACCTACTAACAAACTACTAACAAACTACTAACAACCTACTAACAACCTACTAACAACCTACTAACAAACCTACTACCAACAACTACTAACTAACCCTACTAACAAACCTACTAACAACCTACTAACCTAACTACTACCCTACTAACAACCTACTAACAACCTACTAACAACCTACTAACAACCTACTAACAAAACTACTAACTACTAACTACTACTACAACCTACTAACAACCTACTAACAACCTACTAACAACCTACTAACAACCTACTAACAACCTACTAACAACCTACTAACAAACTACTAACAACCTACTAACAACCTACTAACAACCTACTAACAAACCTACTAACAACCTACTAACAACCTACTAACAAACTACTAACAAACTACTACTAACTACCTACTAACAACCTACTAACAACCTACTAACAACCAACATACTAACAACCTATTAACAACCTACTAACAAAAACCTACTAACAACCTACTAACAACCTACTAACAACCTACTAACAAACTACTAACAACCTACTAACAACCTACTAACAACCTACTAACAACCTACTAACAACCTACTAACAAACTACTAACAACTTACTAACAACCTACTAACAACCTACTGACAAAAATCTACTAACAACCTACTAACAACCTGCTAACAACCTACTAACAACCTACTAACAAACAACCTACTAACAACCTACTAACAACCTACTAACAAACCTACTAACAACCTACTAACAACCTACTAACAACCTACTAACAACCTACTAACAACCTACTAACAACCTACTAACAACCTACTAACAACCTACTAACAAAAATCTACTAACAACCTACTAACAACCTACTAACAACCTACTAACAACCTACTAACAACCTACTAACAACCTACTAACAAACAACCTACTAACAACCTACTAACAACCTACTAACAACCTACTAACAACCTACTAACAACCTACTAACAACCTACTAACAAACAACCTACTAACAACCTACTAACAACCTACTAACAACCTACTAACAACCTACTAACAACCTACTAACAACCTACTAACAAAAATCTACTAACAACCTACTAACAACCTACTAACAACCTACTAACAACCTACTAACAACCTACTAACAACCTACTAACAACCTACTAACAACCTACTAACAAACTACAAACAACCTACTAACAACCTACTAACAACCTACTAACAACCTACTAACAACCTACTAACAACCTACTAACAACCTACTAACAAACTACTAACAACCTACTAACAACCTACTAACAAACAACTCTAACAACAAAACTACTAAACAACCTACTAACAACCTACTAACAACCTACTAACAACCTACTAACAAAAATCTACTAACAACCTACTAACAACCTACTAACAAACTACAATAAACTACTACTAACTAACTAACTAAACTAACTAAACAACTAACCAACTACCTAACTACTAAACTACTAACCCTAACTAACTACTACTAACTAACTACTACTAACTAACCTAACCTACTACCTACTAAACTACTACTACTAACTACTACTAACTAACCCTAACCCTAACTACTAACTAACTAACTAACTACCCTACCAACTAAACTACTAACTACTACTAACTAACTAACCTACTACTAACCTACTACTAACTACTACTACCTACTACCTAACTAAACTACTAACTACTACTAACCCTACTAACTAACCTAAACTACTAACTAAAAACCTACTACAACCTAACTAACTAAAAACTAACTAACTACTACCTAACCCTACTACTACCCTACCCTAACTACCCTACTACTAACAACTAACTACTAACTAACCCTAACCTAACCCTAAACCTACTACTACTAACCTAAACTACTAACCAACCCTAACTACCAACAACCCTAACTAACTACTACTACTAACTAACTACTAACTAACTACTACTAACTACTACTAACAACCAACTACTACTAACTAACCTAACTAACTAACTACTAACTACTAACTAACTACTACTAACTAAACTAACTACCTAACCCTAACTACCTAACTAACTACTACTACTAACTAACCTACTAACAACAACCTAACTACTAACTAACTACCTAACTAACTAACTACTAACTAAACCCTAACAACCTACTAACTAACTACTAACTAACTAACCAACTAACTAACTAACTACTACTACTAAACCCTAACTAACTACCTAACTAAACTAACTAACTAACCCTAACTAACTAACTAACTAACCTACTACTAAACTAACTAACTACTACTACTAACTAACTACTAACCACTAACCCTACCCTAACCCTAACTAACCCTAACTAACTACTACTAACTACTAACCTAACTACCTACTACTACTACTACTAACACTACTAACTAACTACTAACCCTAACCCTACTAACCTAACTACTACTACAAACTACCACCTAACACTAACTTACCTACTACTAACTAAAACCCTAACCCTACTACCCTACTACTAACTAACTAACCTAACTAACTAACTAAACTACTACTACCTACTAACTAACTAACTACCTACTAACTAACTAACTAACTAACCCTAACCCTACTACTACTAACTACTAACTACTAAACCTACTACTACCTACTAACTACTAACTAACTACTACTACTAACAACCCTAACCTAACTAACTACTACTAACCTAACCCTAACTAACTAACTACTACTAACTAACCCTACTAACTAACTACTACACCTACCCTACTACCTAACTACTACTAACTAACTAACCTAACCCTAACAACTAACTAACCTACTACTACTAACTACCCTACTACTAACCCTAACCCTAACTACTAACTAACTAACTACTAAAACTAACACTAAACTACTACTACTACTACTACTAACTACCCTACCCTAACTAACTAACCCTAACTACTACTAACTAACTACTACTAACTAACTAACTACTACTACTACTACTACTAACCTAACTAACACTACTACTACTAACCCTAACCCTAACTAACTAACTAACCCTAACCTACTAACTAACACTAACCACTACTAACTACTAACTTAAACTACCTAACCCTAACCTAACTAACTACTACTAACTAACTACTAAACCTAACTAACTAAAACCTACTACTAACTAACTAACCCTAACTAACTAACTAACTAACTAACCCTACTAACTAACTAACTAACTAACTAACTACTAACTAACTAACTACCCCTACTAACTAACTAACTACTAACTACTACTACCTACTAACTAACCTAACTAACTAACTAACTAACCCTAACCCTAACTACTACTACTACTAACCCTAACCCTAACTAACTACTAACTAACCCTAACTAACTAACTAACTAACTAACACTAACTAACCCTAACTAACCCTAACCCTACTAACTAACCCTAACTAACTAACCCTACCCTAACCCTAACTACAACCCTAACTACTACTAACCCTAACCCTAACTAACCCTAACCCTAACCTAACCCTACTACTAACCTAACTACTACCCTAACTACCTACTAACTACCTAACCAACTACCTACTACCTACTACTAACCTAACCCTAACTACTACTAACCTACTACCTACCCTAACCTACCCTAACTAACTAAACTAACTACTACTACCCTAACTACTACTAACTAACCCTAACTAACCCTAACCCTACTAACCCTAACTACTACTAACCCTAACCTAACCCTACTACTAACCCTAACCCTACTAAACTACCACCCTAACTAACTACTACTAACTAACTAAACTACTACCCTACTACTACCCTACTACACTACTAACCTAACTACCTACTAACCTACCCTACTAACCCACCTAACCCTACTACTACCCTAACCCTAACTAACTAACTAACTACTAACCTAACCAACTAACTAACCTACTAACTAACTACTACTAACTACCCTACCCTAACTAACTAACTACTAACTAACTACTACTACCCTAACCAACAAACCCTAACTAACTAAACTAACTAACCTACTACTAAACTACTACTACTAACTACTACTACTAAACCTAACTACTAACTAACCCTAAACAACCACTAACCCTAACCCTAACTACCAACTACTAACTAAACCCTAACCTAACTAAACTAACTACTAACTACTAACCCTACTACCTAACTAAAACTACTAACCCTACTACTAACCCTAACTAACTAACTAACACTACCACTACTAACTACACTACTAACCTAACCCTAACACTAACCCTAACTAAACTACTAACTAACACTAACTAACTAACTAACTAACTAACTAACTAACCCTAAAACTACAACTAACTAACTACCTAACACCTAACCCTAACTAAACTACTAACTAACTACTACTAACTACTAACTAACTACTAACCCCTAACTAACTACTAACCCTAACTAACTAACCTAACTAACTACTAACTAACCCTAACTAACTACCTAACCCTAACCCTACTACTAACTACTACTACTAACCCTAACCTAACTACTACTACTAACTAACTAACTAACCCTAACTAACTACTACCACTAACCCTACTACTAACTACTAACCCTACTACTAACCTAACCTAACCCTACTACTACTACTACTACCTAACTAACTACTAAACTACCCTAACCCTAACTAACTAACTACTAACCCTACTTACTAACTACTAACTACCTAACCCTAACCTACTACTACTAACTACTACTAACTAACCCTACTAACTAACTAACTAACTAACCCTAACTACTAACTACTAACCCTAACCCTAACCCTACCCTACTACTAACCCTAACCTACTAACTAACTACTAACTACTACCCTAACCTACTAACTAACTAACCTACTACTAACCCTAACCCTAACCACTAACTACCTAACTAACTAACTAACCCTAACCTACCCTACTACCTACCTAACCCCCTACCCTAACCTACTACTAACTACTAACCCTACTACCCTAACCAACTACCCTAACCCTAAACTACTAACTAACTAACCCTAACTAACTAACTAACTAACTAACCCTAACTACCTACTAACTAAACTACTAACCCTAACCCTAACTACTACTAACTAACTTAACTAACTACTAACCCTAACTACCTAACCCTACCCTAACTAACTAACCTAACCTAACTAACTACCTAACTAACTAACTAACTAACTACTAACCTACTAAACTACTACCTAACCCTAACCCTAACTAACTACTACTAACTAACTAACTAACTACTAACTACTAACTAACTAACTAAACTAACTAACCTACTAACTACCCTACCCTAACTACTAACTACCTACTACTACTAACTACTAACCCTAACCCTACCCTAACTAACTAACTAACTAACCCTAACTAACTACTACCCTACTACTACTACTACTAACTACCTAACTAACTAACTAACTACTACCCTAACTAAACTAACTAACTACTAACTACTAACCTAACCACTAACTAACTACTACTAACTAACTAACCCTACTACTACTACTAACTAACTAACCCTACTACCAACTAACCCTAACCCTAACCCTACCTACTACCTACCTAACCCTAACTACTAACCTAACTAACTACTAACTACTACTAACTACCTAACTAACCCTACCTAACTAACTAACCAACTAACTACTAACTACTACTAACTAACTACTACTACCTAACCCTAACCTCTACTACTACTAACCCTAACCCTACTACTACTACTACTAACCCTAACCTACTACTACTACTAACTACTTACTCTAACTAACTAAAACTAACTACTAACTACCTAACTACTAACTACTACTACTAACTAACACCTAACTACTAACCCTAACTAACTAACCTACTACTACTAACTAACTAACCCTACTACTACTAAACTACTACTAACTACTAACCTACTACTAACTAACTACTAACTACTAACCCTAACTAACTAACTACCCTAACCAACCAACTACTACTACTACTAACCCTACTACTACTACTACCCCTAACTACCCTAACTACTAACCCTAACTAACTACTAACTAACCTACTAACTACTAACCTAACTACTACTAACTAACTACTAACCTAACTACTAACTACTAACTACTACCTAACTACTACCTAACTAACTAACCCTAACCCTACCACTAACCCTAACTACTAACCCTACCCTACTACTAACTACTACTACCCTACTAACCTAACTACTAACTAACTACTACTTACTACTACTAACTAACTAACCCTACTACTACTACTAACTAACCCTAACTACTACTACTAACTACTACTACTACTACTACCCCTAACTAACTACTAACCCTAACTAACCCTACTAACTAACTAACTACCTAACTACTAACTACCTAACTAACTACTACTACTAACTACCTACTACTACTACTACTACTAACCTACTACTAACTAACTACTACTAACTACTACTAACTACGATAACTACTACTACTACTACCCTAACCCTACTACCTAACCCTAAACTAACTAACTACTACTACCCTACTACTAACTAACTACTACTAACTACTACTACTACTAACTAACCCACTACTACTAACTACTACCCTAACTACTACTACTAACTACTAACCCTAACCCTAACCCTACTACCCTACTACTACTACTAACTAACTAACTAACTAACTACTACTACTACTAACTACTAACTACTAACCCTAACTAACTAACTAACTACTAACCTACTACTACTACTACTACTACTACTACTACTACTATACTACTACTACTACTACTACTACCTAACTACTAACTACTACTACTAACTAACTACTAACACTAACTACTACTACTACTAACTACTACTACTACTACTACTACTACTACTACTACTACTACTACTACTACTACTACTACTACTACTACTACTACTACTACCAACTACTACTACTACCTACTACTACTACTACTACTACTACTACTACTACCAACTACTACTACTACTACTACTACTACTATACTACTACTACTAACTACTACTACTACTACTAAACTACTACTACTACTACTACTACTACTACTACTACTACTACTACTACTACTACTAACTACTACTACTACTACTACTAACTACTACTACTACTACTACTACTACTACTACTACTACTACTACTACTACTACTACTACTACTACTACTACTACTACTACTACTACTACTACTACTACTACTACTACTACTACTACTACTACTACTACTACTACTACTACTACTACTACTACTACTACTACTACTACTACTACTACTACTACTACTACTACTACTACTACTACTACTACTACTACTACTACTACTACTACTACTACTACTACTACCCAACTACTACTACTACTACTACTACTACTAACTACTACTACTACTACTACTACTACTACTACTACTACTACTACTACTACTACTACTACTACTACTACTACTACTACTACTACTACTACTACTACTACTACTACTACTACTACTACTACTACTACTACTACTACTACTACTACTACTACTACTACTACTACTACTACTACTACTACTACTACTACTACTACTACTACTACTACTACTACTACTACTACTACTACTACTACTACTACTACTACTACTACTACTACTACTACTACTACTACTACTACTACTACTACTACTACTACTACTACTACTACTACTACTACTACTACTACTACTACTACTACTACTACTACTACTACTACTACTACTACTACTACTACTACTACTACTACTACTACTACTACTACTACTACTACTACTACTACTACTACTACTACTACTACTACTACTACTACTACTACTACTACTACTACTACTACTACTACTACTACTACTACTACTACTACTACTACTACTACTACTACTACTACTACTACTACTACTACTACTACTACTACTACTACTACTACTACTACTACTACTACTACTACTACTACTACTACTACTACTACTACTACTACTACTACTACTACTACTACTACTACTACTACTACTACTACTACTACTACTACTACTACTACTACTACTACTACTACTACTACTACTACTACTACTACTACTACTACTACTACTACTACTACTACTACTACTACTACTACTACTACTACTACTACTACTACTACTACTACTACTACTACTACTACTACTACTACTACTACTACTACTACTACTACTACTACTACTACTACTACTACTACTACTACTACTACT
>CAJHNH020001378.1:0-80000 GCA_905116865.2 Candidula unifasciata | reverse complement strand
ATAAGTCTTATGAGTCACATGACTAAGATTTTACTGAGAATAATTATGAGAAGAATAAGAAACAAAATTAAACCAGAAATCAGCGATGAACAATGTGGATTTGTAGAAGGAAAAGGTACAAACAATGCCATATACATCCTAAGGACATTGTCAGAAAGAGCTATAGAAGTAAAGACTGATTTGTACATATGCTTCATAGACTGTACAAAAGCATTTGACTGTGTGAAGCATGAAGAAGTAATCAAACTGTTAGAAAAATTAAACATTGATAGGAAAGATCTACGAATAATAAAGAATATGTATTGGCAGCAAACAGCAGCTGTAACAATTAACAACTGCTAAGGTACATTTCAAAGCATAAAGAGGGGCGTACGACAAGGATGTGTACTGTCACCTGATTTGTTTTCAATTTACAGTGAATATATAATGAGAGCTTTAATGGTATGCCCGGAATTGTGGTTGGTAGGCACAATATAAACAATTTACGTTATGCTGATGACACAGTCTTGATAGCAACAAGTCAGAAAGAACTACAGGAAATGATAGACATTGTGGTGTTAGAAAGTGGAAGAATGGGCCTCAGTTTGAATAATGGGAAGACAGAAGTAATGGTGGTATCAAAGAAATGAATTATTCCTGTGTGTAATAAAAGTTGATGGTGTTATTTTAGGACAAGTACAGACATATAAGTAGCTGGGCACATGGATAACATCAGATAAGAAAAGAATAGGACAGGCAAAAACTGCATTTTATAAAATGAAAAACATCTTGTACAATATATCCTTGTCATTGAGAGTTGGAAAAAGAATTCTTGCTTGCTACATACATCCAGTTTTAACATATGGCTGTGAATCCTGGACAATTGGTAGGCAGGCCAAACAATTTCTGGAGGCCTCGGATATGTGGTTTTACAGAAGAATGCTTAGAATACCCTGGACAGTCAAAAAGAGCAACCAAGAGGTTTTGAAAGTGGCGGGAGCCCGAAGATAACTTATCACAGACATCAGAAGGAGACAGTCATCATTTTTCGGCCATGTTATGAGAAGAGGGAAAATAGAACATGTTGTGACCACTGGAAAGATATGTGGAAGGAGAGATAGAGGAAGACAACGTAAGAAGATTCTTGTCAGTCTTGTTGCATGGCATGGAGGTGTGTCGACTGATACATGCTGCAGGAGATCGCAGATTATGGAGAGGCATGATCGCCCACGAAGTCGGCAAGGCACCTTATGATGATGATGTAATCTGAAAAGTCATATCACCAGACATATCCAAGTCACCACCTGCGACATTAGCTTCACCTGCAGTACCCACACCACCGCTGAACCACCCCGTGTTACCCACTGAACCAGCCCGCTCTACCCAAACCACCTCATGCTACGCATTGAATCGCCTAACAGCAACTACATCCCTCCCGGCACCAACATCACACCGCGCTACCCACACTACCACACGGTACCCACTGAACCACCCCATGCCACTCACACCAAACCACGCAACCCAAACCGTTCACCCAGACCACCAGATGTACCACCATATAGTGCTACCCCCTGAACCACCCTGTTATTATTATTATTATTATTATTATTTCTTGAAATATATTTTCTATATATGCAATGTTGTCTCTAGTATAAACTTCATTGTGTTTTGCAATTCACTCAGCGACCCGTAAAGGTTGACTAGCACTGATCTCCTTCTTCTTCTTCTTCTTCTTCTTCTTCTTCTTCTTCTTCTTTCGTTCGCCTGAAATAAGTTGTCTATATCAGCAATTTTGTCTCTTGTATAAATTTCACTGTTGCTGTTAATTCATCCAGTGGTCCATAGAGTTTACGTTCCACTGTTGTTCTTTCTGGCCAAAAGGTTTGCCTTAATGTGTCAAATTAGGTGCAGTCCTGGAGTTCGTGCTCTGCTGTCTGTGGCACCTTTCCACATGTGAACATGGCTGATATGCCTATCTTGAATTTTGTGTACATGTGGTTACGTAATCGGTTGTCCCCTGTTCTGTCGCGGAGGATAATGACTTGTTCTGATCTGTCCATACTAAAATAGTCTTGTGCTGGGGCTGGTGGTTTCCTGATTGATTTAATGATTCTTTTCTTTTGGTGGTATGAGATTGGTACATCCGGCTGAACTTTTGTCGCACCTTCTCCTGCCAGTTGATTAACTTTCCAATTTCCAGGCACTCCACAATGTGATGGTATCCACTGGATTACAACTCTTCGCTGAAGGCTAAGTTGTGTCAGCAGTGTTTGCAATTCTGGTAGTTTCCTAGACTGGAGTGGTTCAAGTACTGATTTAGCATCTGTCAGCATTACCACATACTGTGAGCCAAGATTGGTCTTCAGCAGTTTCTCTGTTGCTATCTTGATAGCCTGAGTTTATGCATCATAGTTATGGCAGTACTTTCCGGTTGGTACGCTAGACTTATCCCTAGTACTATCTGGGAATTATATGTACACTCCAGCACCACCATTTCTAACTGCACTTTCTGCGGACCCATCTGTATAGACTCTGACCCATTGTTCTTGTGGGTATTCTTCATCAATATAACTGAGGGTGGCCATTCTGCGTTGTACACTATCTTGTTCTTTCTTGTCAAATATTCCTTTCACATTTGTCTGGATTTGTACTGTTAGTGTGCATTTCGCTTTCCATGGGGTTTGTTCTGGAATACTGTTAAGTGGACAACCAATTTCTGGAAGGTCAGGAGTTTGTCTACATATTCTTTTTGCTTGATGTATAAAGCTGCTTCTTTTTAACCGTCATAAGGCTAGGTTCTGAAATCTTTTTTTTTCATGGGGTGATCTGCCATACTGAGGAACTTTTCAGCTTGTATTTGCAACTTTGGATCTCTGCGTTCTCTCAGTGCCCGTGTTTTCCCAGCTTTCTCCATTTCTAATATGGGGGTTGATTTCATCCCTCCTGTGATGACTCTGAGTGCTTGATTTTGCACTTTGTCCAACTCCTTAAATGTGGAACTAGATGCTGAACACCATGCAGTTGACCCATACTCCAAGTGTGGTTGTATGCTCTGCTTGTATACTTTATTGAGTATTTTCCAACTGGCTCCCCATGTGATTCCACTTAGTTTTCTTAGTATGGCTGTCTTCCTCCTAGCTTTGGTTGCTGCCTTGTTGATGTGTTTTCTCCATGTCAACCTGTCATCAAATGTGACTTTATTTTTATGATGCCCGCTTTTTGCTTTGGGGAGAGAGTGAAGAGTGTGGTGCTACATTTGTCTGTATCGGTGCTGACACACCATCTATTCGCCCATGCCTCAAGTGCATATGCAGCCCGCTGTAGTGTTCTTGTGGCTATCGTTGCATGTTCATCGGTGCACCACAGTACCAGGTCGTCGGCATGCATTGCCATTTTGATTCCATTTGGTATTTCAGCAATCAGGTAGTTGATGAAAAAGAGGAAAAGTGTGGGCGACAGGACACCACCTTGAAGGACGCAATGTCGCATTAGCACTTTTTTAACTTTTGAAACCATCTACCTGTACCCTGGCTCTTCTGTTGTGTAGATATGCTTTAATCCAATTGTGCATTCTTCCATTTACTTTATAGTTTCTCAATTTCTTCAAAAGCTCCTCCTTCCAAACCTTGTCAAAAGCTTTCCTTAAATCTATCCATGCCGCGAGTACCAGTTTCTTATCTTGAAAAGCATTCTCTATTTCTTGGGAGAGGTATGTTGTCTGGTCTTCAGTAGAGTAGAACTTTCTAAAACCCGCCTTCTGTGGTGTGATGATATTTTCACTTTCAATGTACCATTGTAGTCAGAGGTTGGTGATGCGCTCCATTGTTTTGCAGAGACAGCTTGTGAGGCTGATCGGTCTGTAGTTGGAGGCATTGGAACTGTCTTTCCCAGGCTTTATGAGGGGAATCATAATTGACTCTCTCCAGATCTGTGAAACATTTCCTGTTGCCCAGCAAGCATTAAATATCTGTAAAAGCTTTGTTTTGGCCACTGTTCCTAAGTTTTGATCATTTCGTTAGATATACCATCTGCTCCTGGTGACTTCCGCATTTTCAGCTTCGAAATGGCCAACTCCAGTTTATTAAGTGTAAGTGGCACCTCTAGCGCCTCTGATGTTATTTCTTTCTGACTTCTGAATAGTGTCTTTTCTTGAATTTCTTGTTTCTTCTCTGAACTGATTTACATGTCAGATCTAATGCAAAAGTGTCTGCAGAGAGGTTAGCTGCCTCTTTTCCTGTGACCATGTTTCCACCTTTCTGCAGCGCGATCCTTGAGTACCACCCTGTGTCCTCATTATTAATTTGTTTTACAAGCTTCCATAACTTTCTTGTGTCTTTTTCAAAGTTCAGTGACCTTGTTTTCTCCTGTCAGCTTTCCCTTCTAGCCTGCAGCTTTGCCCTAGCTTTTGCATGCTGGTAGTTACTGTGATGTTCTTGGTTTGGCCTGGTCTCTGCTTTCTTTCTAGATGTTTCCACTTTGTTATGTAAATTTTCTACTTCTCTATTCCAGTATAGCTTATAATGCTTACGGGTACCTCTTGGTATTGATCCTCCTGCTGCCTGTAGTACGCATTTGTTAAATTCTTCAACTACTTTGTTTATATCCTGGTCTACGCTGAGATTTCCAAGCAGTATACTTGTACGGTGTTTGAACATTGTCCAGTCAGCCTTCTTGTAGTTCAACCTTGGCTGCGTACTCGTTTCTCATTCAGGAAGACTGGTCGATGATCACTGCCTCCCAGTTGTTTTCCAACAACTCGTGTAATGTTTCATTCCAGATCTGGAGAGTGAAATGCTAGTTCTGTGGTAGTAGTGGTGTGCCACGAACTCGAGTAGAATGTGGGTGGATCAGTTGGCCTATGAATCAGAACAAGTCTGTTTTCATCCTGCTACTCTTCCAGTTTCTCTCCTCTATGGTCTATGTGGTCGTACCCCTAGCTTTGTGAGTGGCTGTTAAAGTCTCCACACAGAACCATCTTTGCTTCTACTAGGATTGTGTCTAGTGCTTGGGGACGATCACTTGGGCAGTAATAATTGCTAAGGTAGAAGTCTGCATTTCCAGTTTGCAGTTTTAGAATCTGTCGTGAAATGATAAGCCCTTACGCATCAGTCTGTAAGACTGGTAACCTAACTTACCTGTAAATCTTCACAAAATTCAAACTTGGACTCGTCCAGAAAGATATAGTCCCTTATATCTATATATATAGGCCTTTATTTGACAACATTATTATGTCTACCTTTTCTGGGTGCTTTAACTAAACTCCACTTTTAAATGTATATATCTTTGATATATATTAAGGGAGTTATTTGAGGTTTCGTGGAAACCGATTTACTCCTTGCCCATGTATACTAGGGACTTCTTTTTGTACCAACGCCTGAAGTGTCTAAGTGACGCTATTCTCTCTTACCGGCTCCAAGCGTCCAGACGTGTCAATCTATGCCTGTATCATTTCAATTTTCAAGGCGATCTGGAATGTCTCAGTTTTTGCATATGCTTGGGTAAGTTAATTATAGTTGACGAGTACCTAAAATGATGTCTGTAAGTGGTCACTGCTGTAGAGAGATCAGTATCGGCTGTGTGATCACACTTAGTTCGACCGTTCTTGATCGCCAGAGAAGCGGATTCGAACGTAGACCTTCCCCTGTACAGACTAAATAGCTTATGCCCTCTATAACCACCCATACTGGTAAAATTAATACCCTTACAAGTGTGTACTTTTTAAACTAACTATAGAAATCTGTGCATACAAAATGGGGACAGAATTAGGTCAGGACTTTGTCGACCAGTGTATGGAGTGTGTTTGACCCAGATCAAGGAATGCTAGGACGGGCTTTTGGGAGTGTAAGGATTAAATGTACTGACAGTAAATATTGGTGTCTGTGTGCAGAGGGAGGGGAGAGAGAGAGAGTGATATATGTGTTAAAACACTCTATCTATCTCCACTGTATATCTGACTTGCCTTCTCTTGCACTAAACAGACAGATGAATATCAGAGACTTGTGTCTCTTGGTCTGGAGAGACATTCTGAGGAATGAAACAGGAGAGCAGGGTGGAGTAAGCAGATGGGGGTGATGACTGATGCTTGTTCTGTCTTTCGAAAAGTCGCATTGTGTTTTCTTAGTCGTCCTCTGGTTTCTACAAGCCGCCTTGCTTTTTCTTAAAGCCGTTTCATGTTTTCCAAAAGTATCCTTGTGTTTTTTTTATGGTCACCATGTGTTTTACGAAAGTCGCCCTGTGTCCGAGTCGTCAGGGACAGCCAGTGAAAGACATGTGCCATACCTTGTGTGATTTAAGATGTCTCAAAGGACTAAGATATCAAGTGTTTCCCCAAACAAACAAAAAAAGATATCTTTGAATTGTACCAATGCTAATTAATGACTTACCTGGAAAGTTGGTGGACTAGTGACTTAAGCTGTCCCAATTGAGAAAGATATTGAGCAACTTTAGATGTTCCAAAGGCTAAAGGCATTGAACGCTTTAAGGTGACCTTGGGATGGTGGACGACCTTATAAAAGAACTTCCATAAACGACGTAGCAAGATCAGTGAGCAACATAGTAAGGCTCTTGTGTGACTTAAGGTGTCCCAAATAAAATAAAAAAAGACATTGCACGACTTGAGATTTCTAAAACGACAAAAGACATCGAATGAAAATCTGTCCCAATTATCGGGGCTGATTTGCTAAGAAACTTCCGTGAACGATTGACAATGAGTTACATTGTGTCCCAGAGAGAAAGACAACAGGGGACTTAAGTTGTCTTAAGAACAGTAAACATCTTACCAAATAAACATCAGTAAAGATTCGTTAAGAGAAGCAAGTGACAGGTTGTTGCACCCGTTTAGAAATTTTGGCTGTCCCAAAGGAGAAAGACACTGAATGACTTATGGTGTCCCTGAGATGGTGGCCAGCCTTACCAAAATGATTCAATGAACGACTTACCAAGATTAGTGGGTAACTTTTGAATTGTCTTGTTGGACTTAGGACGTCCCAAACGAGAAAGACAGCGGGCGATTTAATATGTACCGAGTCACTGATCGCCTTACTAAAACACATAACCCGCTTTAAGTTTTTCTGAGTCTAGTAGTTGCAAAACGGTGGCGGTTGTGACATACTATTGGGCACAAGGATAACATCAAATGGAAGATGCAAAACAGAGATAAGAAACAGAATAGGACAGGCAAAAACTGAATTTTATAAAATGAAGAACATCGTGTGCAATATATCTTTGTCATTGAGAGTTAGAAAAAGAATTTTTGCTACAAACATCCAGTTTTAACATATGGCTGTGAATCCTGGACAATCAGTAGGCAGGCCAAACAATTTCTTGAGGCCTCAGAGATGTGTTTTTAAAGAAGATTGCTTAGAATACCTTGAACAGCCACACACACACCAAAAAGCAATAAAGAGGTTTTGAAAGAGGCGGGAGCCCGATGACAACTTATCACAGGCATCAGAAGGAGACAGTCATCATTTTTCGGCTATGTTACGAGAAGAGAGAAAACAGAACATGTTCTGACCACTAAAAAGATATGTGGAAGGAGGGATAGAGGAAGACAACGAGAGAAGATTCTTGACAGTCTTGTTGCATGGCATGGAGGTGTTTCGGACCACGAACTGATACATGCTGCAGGAGATGGCAGATTTGTGGAGAGGCATGATTGCCCACGCCAGTCGGCAATACGCCTGATGATGAGGAGAGGTAGCCTTAGTAGGAGACGTTTGTGAACGACTTACGAAAACCAGTGACCAACTAGTGAAGTTCACTGAACGACTTACCTAGAAACTTCAGTGAACCACTTACAAAGACCAGTGATTACATTGCGAGGTACATTATGTGACTTATTGTGTTCCTCGGCGCATAACCCCATCCTCTAACTAGTCGACATAACGATTTAGCCCTCTGACTAAATGTCCATCTCTAACATTGTGCCATGTCATCAACCGAATTTATTCCGTTTTCATATTTTATTATAAAAGGCATAACACCTTGTGCCCTGACATGCTGTCCGCCCTTTTGGCAAAGGTTCTAAATTTTTCTTACAACGTAAACCCGCCCTGAGCTGCCAACATCTAAATCTATGACAAGACACCCCCTACCAATTTCTGTCATATATCTTCTTTTTACAAAAGCTTAAGCCAACCGCGAGTTGCCGGCATTTGATACTATGATACAGCAGCCACAATTTTGCCATAAATTCTCTTTTACTTCAGCTTAACAACACCCCGAGCAACCAGGATCTAACATCCTCAACGAAACAAAACATTACCCTTATTTTTCTTATATAACCACTAAAACTACTCCAACCCCATTTGTCGCCTGGTAGCGCCACCTCTGACCTACAACTTAAATCCTCCCTGAGCGGTGACATCTAACACTATGACACGACAGTTCTCTTTTTTTCTACAGCTCAACCATATCTGTACGGCCAGCACCCTTTTGTATATTTTGAAAATAGTTTTTCCTATAACTTAAACTATTTATGAGCGACCGGCACACAATAGTATGTCACAACAGCCGTCGTTTTGCTACAGTTTGTATTTTTACTACAACTCAAACTCTTCATGAACTACCAGTATCTAATACTATGACAAGAAACCCACACTTCTGTCATACGTTCTCCTTTATTCCACAGCTTAAACAATCCCTGAGAGGCCGGCATTAAATACTATGTCACAACGGCTGCCGTTTTGTTATAGTTTTTTTTATTTTTACTACAACTTAAACCCTCACTGAACTACGAACATCTAACACTATGACAAGACACCCGCCCTTCTGCCTTACGTTCTGCCTTAATTTAGCACTAATCACTTGACCGAATAATTTTCCTTATATACTAGCTGTACCCGGTCACGCGTTGCTGTGGCATAGTTTCACTAAATGGAAATGAAATAAAATAAAAATCGCACGTGTCTAATACAATCATTGTCTGCTCAGATATAGAAATAGTCTTTGATCCCCACCCCCCCCCCCCCTCACCACCACAACTAAATCCACCTACTACTCTCTCCCTCATCAAAGGTTTTTGGAAAAGAAAGACAATGGAAATCGCACGTGTCTAATATAGTTGATGTCGCAATCATTCTCTGCACAGATTTAGAGATAGTCTGGTTTTCCAACTTTAGAACACGCACCTTATAATTGTGTCCTTATATTAGTGGTCGTTTAAATGGTGTTATTAGCACAGTAACAAAAATGGTTTTTTGGTTATCACATGCTAAAGCTGTTTGTATTTTTATAGGAGACGGAAGTAAAGCTACAACTGTACTTGTAAATAACAAAGTAAGAAAAAAAAATAGAAAAGCGGAGGTAGCATTAGTAAAATATAAACAAATTAGGTAATGAGAACTTGAAAATCACGTGTAAAGCTCTTTAAGTTCTCTTAAATTTAAGTCATTACCCCCTCCCCTCCCCTCTTCCACCGACTACTGCTCTCTCCCTCTTCGAAATATTTGAAAATCATTACCTGGCGATATTTTGTTGTTGCTGTAACTGACATTGACATCCCTGTCCATCCGAACTAAAATGGGGAGCAGGAATTGTAATAGGTAGTGAATGGGGCTAGTGTAATATTTACCACATCATGCTTCAAGTACCAGTACAACTACTACCACGACCACCACCACAGTAGCTAAAATAATGTCACTGCTATCTGTGTTACCATTGGAGTAGACAGAGAGTCGCGAGCCAGAAGATTTGGTTCCGCATGGCTAGTGCTGTCGCCACAGACTGGTCAGGTTAGGATGTATAATTTCACTTGCCGACAGAAGAACGCCATAACCTTACCGGCGGTCTTCACATGAGAGCACTATGGTGTAACAGCCCAACCACAACTATTACTGCTGCTGCTACTTTAAGTGGGTAAAGCAGTTACTGTGACTTAAAGCTCTCTCAGTTAATAGTTTGCCCCCCCCCCCCCCCCAAATTCACCGACAACTCTTTCCCTCATTGAAGTAGTTGGGAGGAAAAAAAAAAACAATTGAAAAGCAAATGAACACAGGAAAAAAAAAACACCATAATTAGGAAATGAACGCCATGGTAAACAGCACAGCTTAAAATTCCAACGCAGATGAAATAACTAAATCTAAATGAAAATAAATGAAAATCTATGAAATTTCAGCGTAACCATGCAATCGGAAAGTTTAAAAATGCAATCATAAGTATGTGAAATGGTCAAATTTAATAAACAAATGGTTTACCCATTTACTTGTCTTTTTCTTTTTTTTTTAAATATTAAGGCAACATGGCTAGTGCTGTCACCACGACAGAGCAGATGAGGATATTATTTTAGTCCGGGGTAAAAAAAAAAATTAACTACCGCGGATTCGAACCCAGGTCTCCCGCACAGGAACCCAGTGTTCTAACCATTCGACCAAGCAGCCACTTAATTGGATTAACGAAAAGAGAGCTTAACTATTAGAGATGTGTGTCCCTACTACTGTGTTCCGATTAAAACACAATTCATAACCGCAGGCAATTGTTTTCTCGTAGACAGATACTCCAGACATAATAATGAAACGGCACAACAATAGAAATCGCACATGTCTAACACGGTTAATGACGTTAATGTCGCAGTCACTGTCTGCGCCGACGTCGAGAAAGTCCTTGATTGCCCCCCCCCCCCCCCCCAAAGTTGTTTGAATAAAAAAAAGACAGAAAATAGAAAACGTGTATTGTGGTTATTGTGGCAAATATAGAGATAGTCTTGTTTGCTGTACCACGACCTACTCTATGTATTAGAGAAGGCGTTGGCTGCACGTAACTAGACGGCGAATGGTGACTACGACGCATGCGCAATTACTAACGTGGCTATAATTAGAAATCACTAAAATTATAAATATTAGTTTCAAATATTATCGCTTAAATTGTGGTCACCTATCTCTAACAGTGACAGGTTGAATTTCAAACCATGATGGTTCAACATCCGGCATCAACATCCGGTATGAAAATTTCAGCTAAATGGGTTCAGTAGTTTCCTAGTCTATTATGGGGCAAATAAACACACAAACATTGATATATATATATATATATATATATATATATATATATATATATATATATATATATATAATATATATATATATATATATATATATATATATATATATATTACAACAGCCTTCCGGCTTGCACTCAGTAAAGTGTCATCACTGGACAAGCAATGAATACACTTTCAGTTTTCTGCCTCTGACAGGAAACTATGTCAGGGTAATTAGGATTGTGGCACTCTGATTGTTATCATTGGGGCAGGGGCAGACACCAGATATCAAAGCAGGTAGGTGTCACTGTTTTGTCTGAAGTCGCGTGCAGTTGCTGGAATAGGGTCTCTTTATCAAAGAGCTTAGGCTTATTGTTGATGGGGAAAGGGGGAAAAGGCAGGAAAGGGGGAGAGGGGGGATTCCAGCGCCTTTAATTTTGCATCTTTTCAGAAGTCGCCACATGGTCCTTGAATGATGGGTTCCTTTTAAATGTGATTCCAAGATACTTCAGTTTGCTCTCTCTCTCTCTCTCTCTCTCTCTCTCTCTCTCTCTCTCTCTCTCTCTCTCTCTTTCTCTTTCTCTCTCTCTCTCTTTACCATCTATCGTGAGACTGGACATCAGCTATACCAATGCTTTGTCTAGAGAATACATATGAAACGTTGCACTGGGGTCCATGAACCCAGACTGTGACCCAACGGCCGCCCTTTCGCCATAAATTATCCCTTTTACTTCAGCTTAAACCCTTTCTAAGCGGTTGCATTCAATAATATGTCACAAAGGCCGCCGTTTTGCTATAGTTTTTATTTTTATCAACTGAAACCCTCTCTGAACTACCAACATCTAATACTACGACAAGACACATGCCCTTCGATCGTACATTCTCTTTTTTGTTTAAACGTACGCTTACACCATCCCTAAGCGGCCGGCATTCAATACTTTGAAACAAAGGCCGCCATTTTGCCAAAAATGTTTTTTTTTTTTCACTTTTAACTTAAGCCCTTCTCAACGAAACCAAACATTACCTTTGTTTGTTTTATATAACCCCTAAAACGACCCTCGTCCTATCCATACAATGTCAGCGCAGCCTCTGACCTACAACTTAAACCCTCAGATAGGCTACTTAATAAGACCCTTCTCTTTGGCCAGATGAGTGTGACAGTACTGATTACAATCACGAATATTACAAGAAGGAAACAGAAGGAAAGAAGCACAGAGGAATAAGAAGGTATAGAGTCGCTTGAGAATATTGAAGGTCGCTACATAGTATAACAACCCTGAGGGCATTGACTCAAGAGTCAGCAAAGACGTGGGTGCATGCCAAGCTAGTCCAGGAACTATTGTAGGCCAGTATACTCGTAAATTAACAGAGGCAGGGCAACGAACAAAGGCAACGACACAAGATTTCCTGGGGTTTTTCCATCCAATTATGCAAAGTGGCTTGGAAAACCATCTCTGGCGGAAAAGAGAAAGGTTAATGAACCCAATAAGACACAGGTTAATGAACTCAAGTACAAAGGAGAGAGGTAGAACCAAGTAGCATCAGGGGTATATACACTGCGAGGGAGCCCTGACAGAGACACTTGCGCTGAGATCTCCGCCAACGAAGGATGCTGTGGGCATTCTGATCATGTCGCTACGATGGAGCTGAGTCCATACTTCTGTTGTGTGACTTGCCAGATAATGCACGAAATATTGCTTCATGTTATGTAAGTAGTACTGTGTTCATGTTAAGTAATTAGATAAGATAAGGTCATGTTTGGTTATTGATAGGACACATGATGATGATTGCTCTGATATGCATTAACTGGATCTTGCGAGTCGTCTAACTGGACACATGAGATATAGCAAATGCTATGTTGACAGATCCAAGTGTATCAATGCAATGTAAGGGTATCCATATGTATATTATAATGATTGCTGGGAGCAGACATCATCTTGGAACATTGGAGGAAAGGAAAGTTATAAAACAATGAGAAACGTTCTGAGCAGGCAGCATACGGAGGTTGCCCTCTTATTTAGGTCAAAGGCCCTATATCGGATTTCACAGGTAGAGAAAGTGGTGTCGTGAAGGAACAGGCTGTCCCTAGAATGACCTGCAATGTTTCGATTGTGATACAGGAGGAAAGCAGTGGGCACTGATGTCATAAAATGTATAATTGTGTATGTATAGTTATGTGTGTCGTGGTTGTAATGAAGAATATAGGCTTCTGTTAGAAGACATAATAACTACTGGAAGACCGGCACAGCACATGATGGTGATGGTCATGATAACAGATAAGCATGACGTGTGAAGTATCATACTGAACAGCAGAGTTAGCGCTGCTAGGGAATGATAACGCCATATGTATTAACATGATGCAGTTATAATGTTGTAAACATTTAGTTGTGATTTGAAGAGAGAATGATATAAGAAGATATGGGAAAGTGAAAGTCATTTAGCTTGAACTGTCCTTGGCAAGCTGCTGAGAAGGGAGCACACGGAATATAATTTACCTGTAAAGGGGCGGGACAGAAGTATCAGATGTTAAAGTGAGTGGGGGATGCAAGGCCATGTCTGTAGCCAGACTGTTGTCGTTAAAGAGGAAGTGCATGGGCATTCATGTAGTAAACAGTAAATAGTGCATGTATGGTTATACATAGTAATATGTCTTGAATAAGAAGTACATGTGAGTTAGTGGATGGAGGTTTATTCAACGGTATAAAAATGCCTGTCTGAAAGGAGAACTATTCGTATGAAGAAGGGCAGTTGTTTGCAGGGTAGAATAAGATGTATGTTGTTGCGTTCACGTTAATATGCTTGGCAATGTGAACTTATAGATTGTTTGAATATTTTTAACAGGTTACATGGCAGTTTCTGTCATGGTGTGCTGGGTTGGCTATAGGTAGATGGTATCTAGACTGCAATCAGCAGTATGGCTAGATGGTAGTCGGTATTTGGCTATAGGTTTGCTGTACTTTAGACTGCAATCAGCAATATGGTTAGATGGTAGTCAGTATTTGGAAATAGAGCAGATGGCGAGATTGTAGTCGTTATTTGGCTTATTATTTGTAGAGCAATGAAGGAGATTCTAGGCGTCACTTGCTAGTTTATCGTTGAGTAGAGTAGATTCTGCTGTCAGTTGCTGAGTTTTATAGTGTGAGGACGTTCTGTTTATAACATAATATAACATCTGTTGGTTGTGTAACATGAGATAGACGACTTTGTAATTCTGTTTCTTAATAAACATGATTGTTAGTTGTTATTCTTTTATTCCATCGTTAGTTTGTTGAGTATAGGAGTAGTACTATTATTGTTAGTTGCTGTAGTCTTTATACTACCACCACTTTACTATATATATATATATATATATCTCCTTTATACCTCCACTTTCCATTACCTGATCGTTTGGTGTGTAGACTTATTACTACACTCTCCACACAGGAGAACCTATTGTCCTCTTATATATTCTTTAACTATTATTTCTTCTTGTCTGTCTCTCTCTCTACTTTTATATATCTTCTTCTCCTCTATCCCCTCTTTAAAATGTACCCCTCTGTGACATGAGTCACCAGATACAAATCTGTTCCACAACTGAAGAAATATCGATTTGCCTTCCTTAAACCCATATCAATCCACTAAAAATAAAAACGCCCGGAAATGGCACCCAGATTAGTTACCCGTCGATATGGAGACAATGCAAAGTATCCATTTATAGCACCATATATCTTCACACTCCCGAAAAACCATTCACTCGTGACGTCACCAGCCTCCTGACCAATGGTTTACTAAGGATAAAGAGGGAGGCTAATACCACCTCTGAAAGAAAAAAAAAACCAATCACCTTGTGACGTCAGACGGCCGCCATTTTTTTTACTAAGTATAAAGAGGAAGGCTGAGCAAAAAATCGATATGTATGTGGTGCGTATCATCCTAGCCTACTACTTTCGCGACACAAAGTGCCAACCATTTGGATGAGAATCGCTAGGTCGCAAGTCCCAGACACCCCTTTAACCGTTAGGTTACATTTAGGGCCATGACGACAGCCAGGTGGAGCTTTAAAATAATTTTTAAATTGCGTCCTGAATTGCGGCGGATTAATTGTTGTTATACTAATGTGTTTTATTGATTTATTATTTTCTACAGAAGTACACGTTCTCTTTATATTTCAAAGGATGTCTCAATGTAAATAATACATGTACAGTTATGACAGTACTGTTTGATGTCCCCACCTGTAGATGCATGACAGTACTCACTGATGTCCCCATCTGTAGATGTGTATGGTGATAGTCCAGCAGAAGGTCTTGTTCCGGGGGTAATCCTTTCTGCGGACCTGGTAGTGGCTGTCAATAACCAATGCTTAGATTCCTCATTGAACATCTGATCACAAGGTCTAGTATGTTCCCGATCGCACGGCCTCCACATTTCTTCTGATACAAGATTGTTCCATTTTGAGAGTGTGTAGGCAATAACTGCGCTAATTCCTAATTCCGAAACAAGCACGCGTGCGACATAAATCAGCCTTGCTGGTGATTACAGGGGCTTTGAGCAACAATGTTTAGTTTTACGCAGAGTGGCTTTGTGCAAGCTAGTATAATACTCACTGTTTTTTAAAACATTTTTACCTGATCCAATTGATCATATCTAGTGTTGCAGACTGTAAGAACTAGTTATGGTTGCTATAAACATGGAAAGGGCCAGGCCTTGCTACAAAATAAGTATTTCACTCCCCGTGTGCTTTACAATTCATATTTCGGTACTGTCTATTCATGTCGGTATGTAAATGTCAGAATATATTAGTCAGTATTTTATTATTATCCCCATATCTTCTCCCCCATCCCCTTATACAAATAGCATGTAGGATGGTGACAGTGACGCTTGCGATTGATACAAACTCATGATGATTGTTTTGAAATCCAGTTGGTGATAGCAAGTGACAAGCTCAAAGTCACATCATCTGTTTACCTGCCTTCAGAAACTGAAAAGGCACACTCCAAGCTTGTTCTGTTCGACTTTTATCCAACAAGAGCAGATCTAGTCATTACGACTGATCTACCAGTTTACATGCAACAATTTCGTTTCCCAAATACCGGTAATTCACTTGTTGCTGCAATAGCCATTTGTTTTGGGAGAGTTTTGTCTTTGACATTGGCAGTATAAATAAATATCTCCATCAGTTGTGAGTTACACCAAAATGAGTGCTGTGCTTTAACTCCTTGGCTAACGCTTCCATTTCTACCTCTGATATTCTCCCATGTCTGCACCTTCCGTCACCAGAGCCGAATGAAGCAAGGAATTTTGAGAGCATTCATCTTCCCTTTAGCAAGATCAGGATGTGAACCGTGGACTATCTCTCAGTCCTTAAGAAAGAGAATAGGGGCTTTTGAGCTGAAATGCTATTGAAAGATTCTCAAAATATCTTGGACAAAGAAGAGGAAAAGTATTGACATCTTGAAAGATCTGAACATCAAGGAAGATTGGCTAATAAACAGCATCCTGTCTCAGAAGTTGAAATATTTTGGTCATATCAAGCGCCACGACGGATTTGAAAAAAAATATAGCAGCAGGCATGGTACCAGGAGGGAGGGGCAGGGGGCGACCGACACGAAGATTGGCACAGGATATAAGTGACTCCTTGAGTATGAAAGTACATGAGGCGGAGAGCTGGCGAGAGACCGAGTTTCTTTCAGGCAGACCGTGATGAGGGCGACGTTCTGCAAAGGACCTGCTACATGATGATGATAATGATGTTTGGAATGATTTAGACTGAATACAGTCACTTTTCTTCTTGCAAACGTGCAATACGTTCTGTTTACTTTTATAGCATTTGGCTTTGTCATTTTGAAAAGTTATTACAGAGCCTGTATGATATTCACTTATCATTTTAGGTCTCCAGCCCTGTGCTGGTGTACCTGATGGACATTTGTTATGGTCCCTGTGCTTGTCATTTTCGACTTGAAAAGTTATGTTATTGCTACCTTTTAGCTGGTGTACCTGATTATTCGACTTGTTGTTATTAGATGTAGGTCTCGATGGTTCCTGTGCTGGTGTAGATGTATAAACAACAACAACAACAAAAAACAAAAAATAGAAAAATATGTATCACCTTTAGGAATATCATTCTTGCAATCTTTCACCGAATCACTTAAGTCTTTTTGGTGTTGACCACAAAACGATCAATGACCTTGTAGAATAAAATACAAATATCAGTATCGGTTATTTCCAAACACAGGCGTCTTTAACCTGAAATTTGTTTAGGTTTTTTTTTTTCCTAGAAAAAAAAAAAACACAGTGCCGGCCTTTGATTACCAGTCATAAAGTAATTAATCTAGTGAACTGTGACTAAAACTCCTAACGAAATAGGAAAGCAGTAAAAAAACATGCACAGAACACAGACGTTTCGACCAGAGAGGCCTTTCTCAACATGAACTACACAACAGTAACAAAGAGTACACCAATCACTAACTTGTCATGTGAGACCATTCTTGGGACAGCCATAAAGCAGCATAACCCTAACAAACATGAACGGGTTAAAAACTGGAACAAGTCAGCACAAACGGTTGGTGACAGGCCACAGAAAAGTTATTGATTTCCACTTGAGGGTGATGACGATGAATTGTCATTAATTATTAACATTCCACAATGTTAAACTCTCGACAGGCAGCGCTACACACACACACACACACACATACACACACACACACACACACAATGTTAAACTCTCGACAGGCAGCGCTACACACACACACACACACACACACACACTCACATAATGTTAAACTCTCGACAGGCAGCGCTACACACACACACACACACACACACAACACACACACACATAATGTTAAATTTAGCACTAATCACTAGACCGAATAATTTTCCTTGTATACTTATATATATATATATATTAGAACAGCCTTGTGGCTTGCACTGAGTCAAGTGTCATCACTGGACAAGCAATGAATACACCTTTAGTTTTCTGCCTTTGATAAGAAACAATGTCAGGGTAACTGAGATTTGGCGCTCTGACTGTTATCTTTAGGCAGGGTGTCACTGTTTTGTCTTATGTCGCTGCAAACCATGTGCAGTCGCTGGAATGGCGTCTCTTTGTCAAAAAGCTTAGGCTTATTGTTAATAGGGGAAGGGGGAAAAGGGAGGGGGGGGGGGGGTCAGCGTGTATAATTTTGCATCTTTTCAGAAGTCTCCACATGGTCCTTGAATAACGTGTTCCTTTTAAATGTGACTACAAAATACTTCAGTTTGCTTTCTTTCTCTCTCTCTCTCTCTCTCTCTCTCTCTCTCTCTCTCTCTCTCTCTCTCTTTTCTCTCTCTCTCTTTTCTCTCCCTCTCTCTCTCTCTCTCTCTCTCTCTCTCTCTCTCTCTCTCTCTCTCTCTCTCTTTCCGCCATCTATCGTGAGACTGGACATCAGCTATACCAATGCTTTGTTCAGAGAACACATATGAAACGTTGCACTGAACCCAGACTAAGAGCAGCCCGACGAGAATACAGCTGCTATCCAATTCACCGACCAGGGACTGACCCCTTTTTGCATCAGTCAATAGAATATAATATCTAACTCTATCCTCGAGATCAAGCGCTGCCGCCATCGTTTCCTCTCTGCTCTCTTCATCTTGCATCTTTTCCTTGCCTGTAGGCTTCCCTGACCTCTTGACAGTAGTTTCCCCCTTTCCAAAAAACGCTTGCAACTTGACTATCTTCTCTAAGACCTTCCCAGATGTATTTTGTAGGGTCATGATTTTAAAGCCACTAAGCTTTGAATGATCCTTGCATGGTTTTGGAAGTGGGATAAGATAGCTGTGCACCCAATCCTGCGGTACTGATATTGTCCTAATGCTCTGGTTAAAGCAGTCGGTCATTTCGCTCAGGTCTATATCGATCAAAGCCTTCACGTGGCCATACCTAGCCCCATCAGGCCCTGGTCCATTGGAGCCTAATCTCCCTAAATAAAAATACAAACAACGTACACTTCTCAACATAACCTTTCTTTGTCGAATTAAATCAAACTTCTTGTGCCTTTTGAGACAATATCGTATCTGAAAGCTGTAGGTTACCCCCCCCCACCCCTCCCCTCCCCCTCCCCCTCCCCCACCCCCAGCTCCGTATCTACCAGTCTGGACAACGTTATGGAGCCATATTTGTCGCCGTAACCTTCTGTGCGATATTCATCTTGCATCGCATAGCCATCGCATTGCCGCATTGTGGGTACCATCGCATTGCTGCATTGTGGGTACCATCGCATTGCTGCATTGTTGCATCAGGTACCATAGCATAGCCATCGCATTGCCGCATTGTGGGATACCATCGCATTGCTGCATTGTGGGTACCATCATCATTGCTGCATTGTGGGTACCATCGCATTGCCGCATTGTGGGTACCATCGCATTGCCGCATTGTGGGTACCATCGCATTGCCGCATTATTTTGTACCATCGCATTGCCGCATTGTGGGTACCATCGCATTGCCGCATTGTGGGTACCATCGCATTGCCGCATTGTGGGGTACCATCGCATTGCCCATTGTGGGTACCATCGCATTGCCGCATTGTGGGTACCATCGCATTGCCGCATTGTGGGTACCATCGCATTGCCGCATTGTGGGTACCATCGCATTGCTGCATTGTGGGTACCATCGCATAGCCATCGCATTGCCGCATTGTGGATACCATCGCATTGCTGCATTGTGGGTACCATCGCATTGCCGCATTGTGGGTACCCCTCCCCATTGCCGCATTGTGGGTACCATCGCATTGCCGCATTGTGGGTACCATCGCATTGCCGCATTGTGGGTACCATCGCATTGCCGCATTGTGGGTAGCCATCGCATTGCCGCATTGTGGGTACCATCGCATTGCCGCATTGTGGGTACCATCGCATTGCCGCATTGTGGGTACCATCGCATTGCCGCATTGTGGGTACCATCGCATTGCCGCATTGTGGGTACCATCGCATTGCCGCATTGTGGGTACCATCGCATTGCCGCATTGTGGGTACCATCGCATTGCCGCATTGTGGGTACCATCGCATTGCCGCATTGTGGGTACCATCGCATTGCCGCATTGTGGGTACCATCGCATTGCCGCATTGTGGGTACCATCGCATTGCCGCATTGTGGATACCATCGCATTGCCGCACTGTGGGTACCATCGCATTGCCGCATTGTGGGTCAGATAATATGTGGGCTTGTTGGGTTGAAAATATGCATGACCCGCCACAAAGATAAAGATTAGACCAGCCATGTGAGTTGCGATGCATTTAATTAATGAGACAAGCCATGCATGTAAAATGAAGCCTGTCTTAATTCGCTCCAATGGAGTCACTATTGTAACACGTAGGAAGATAGAAGGAAGACGAGGTAGCAAACTTTGTCACTGAATCTTTCTGTTTGTCTGATTAGACAAGGTATATTTTCAGGAAAATAATCGAGAATCTATAGACAAATGGCAAACATGACGGAAAAAGGACGTGTGCTGACCTGATCCGTGATATCGCTGAGCCTGTACGATGGCATACAATCATGGCCTATGCTTATCGTATGGCACATGATGATGACTATTTTAATTGAAAGGAGACGCCATTTTTTAAAGAGAGGTGGTGAGAGAGTATGGGGCCGCTGCTTCAGGTGATGAAATCGATACTAATTTTCCCTCACATGGGATTCTGACGTTTTCATAAATGTGGCCGATACGACATTGTTGGGCGGTGTTAAGAGATACCTGGATGTGAAATTCTAGTGTGAAATCAGTACTGTTGTATGGAGAGAAAACATGAAGAACAACTAAGACAATTATAATCAAGCTAAAAATATTCTTTACTTGGTGCATGCAGAGAATCTTCTTCTGCCTTTCTGGCGCTCTAATGAAGCATAGGCCCTCAAAGAATTCACACCAAGGTGTTTTATCCTTCGTTATCATATGCAGCTTTCTTCGTGTCTTCCCCTTCTTTTTAACTTCACCCTCTAGATCCCTTCTCTGTGTGTTTGTTTTTTATCTTCCTTTATTTCTATGTCTCTTTGGGTGTCAGTGCAGAGATATCCTAGTTATACCTGTATAGTTCTTATTCTTTCTCAACGTGTGCCCTGTATAACTCCAGAGTCATTTATTCACCTCTTGGTCTACTAGAACTTGTTTAGTATTCTCCCAACACTCTACATTAGTGATTCTATCTTACTATTCAATGCCCTCATATTCTGCACAGGCACCAGTTAATGAATCTTTGTCTGTCTTCTTATTTAGCTTTTAAAAGCTTTGTATCAGTTGTAATTTAATTTGACCTCCACTAATTCCATAGTGATATGAAAGTTTCTCTTACTTTTTGTAGTCGTATTTTAATATCTCTCTCTGTTTCCCCACCTTTATCTACATTACTGCCTAAATATATGTACGATTCTACGTTTTGGAGTCGGATACCATTAAGAGAAACCACATTACTATTTGTCTGATTTATTCTCCCTATTATTGTCTTACCCTGACTGTTGTGATCTTCCCTCGAGTATATTTAATTTATCTTGTATCTGATTCCGTGAGTGGGACAGAAGTGAAATACATCAGCGATAAAGTCCAGATCATCAAGCTGTTTTGTAGGGGTCCACTAAATTCCATTCTTAGTGTTAGCAGTTGCTGTCTTCATAATCCAGTCCCTTGTCAGTAAAAAAAAATATATCAAAAAGGAGGGGGGGGGGGCGTCAAAAGACACCTCTGTTACACACATATTTTTATTTCAAATGTTTCTGTTAGCTTTCTCTCATGTGAAACTGGACACTTCATGTCTCTATTTGTCGCCTTTTCTAGGTTAATAATTTTGTGTGGGATTCCACAGTGCCCCCCCCCCCTTCCCCAATTAATTTCCAAAAAGATTCCCTCTCCATGCTGTCAAACGCCTTTTCATAGTCTATGAATCCAATGTAAAGTGCTCAATTCAATTCAATGTGTTGACGATTGTTATACGTAATGTTGTTATCTGATCAGAACAGGGTCTGTTTGACCAAAAATCTGCCTGTTGGGTCTCCCGGACTTTACTAAATAATCTATGTAGCAATTTCTACATGTGTTTTTATTTGCCCTAATAGCTTCTGCTGGAATACCATCTGGATCTGACATGTCCCCTTCTTTCAGAAGATTGATAGATTTTCTAATTTACTCTTTAAATGGTATCTCACAGTTCATATCCAGTTCCATTTCTAAAAGTCTGCATATATAGAGCAGCCTCTGGGGTTACTATATTTAGAAGTATTTCAAAATATTCAGCACATCTGTCCATTTGATCTTTAATGTTGGTGAGTATCTTTCCTTGACTATTTTTGATTGATTCAGTTGGCTGACTATATTTACCAATTAATTTCTTTGTGTTAGTGTAAAGGTCTCTGAGGTTTCCTTTTGCTGCCGCTGTCTCCGCTTCTTGTGCAGGGTCATCTAAATATTAGGGCTGTACCGAATATTCGCTTCGTATTAGCTTCGGGGCCGAATAGTGGACCTATTGACTATTCGGTATACGAATAGTAGTTACCTAACACCTGCTTCTGCATACACGGCCTTAATGCTGACAACATGGAACGATTGGGTTTGTTGAAAGCTAATGCAGCTTTCCTGCATTAACTAAGCTGTCAGTGACAATTTCCAAGTTTAGTTACTTGTTATAATACTTAGGATTCTTTCATTCCTAGTTATTAGTTACCACAGTCTGGCTGAAGGATGCAAAACATACAATGTTTTTAAATGTTTACTATTCTGTGCGAATACTAACTAGACATGGAAAGAATATAAACTCCGGCCACATCCAAGTCGACAATATGAAAATCAAACGAACAGAAACGTATAAGCATTGGGTGCAAATTTCAACTGCTCCAACATGCTGAGATAACTGGTGCATCCAATACAATCTAGAATACAATCTAGAAATAAAGTATACTATGCCCTTCAACATCTGATAAAGTCAAAGTGTCTGTCTCGCAACACCAAGATCAAAATATATAAAACGTCGATAAGACCAGTCGTTTAATATGGCTGGGAAACTTGAAGCAGAAATAAAAGAGATGAGGCCTTATTACAGGTTTTCGAAAACTGTCTTACGGCAAATCTTTGGACCCATCAAGGATGCTAACAGCGGGGAATGGAGAGTGAGAAGCAACAACGTAACACATAATATGTTTAAATCACCATTGATCACTAGCATCATGAGAGCTAACAGACTAAAATGGTTGGGGCATATTGAAAGAATGTCATATGACAGAGAAGTAAAAACTGTATACACCTGAGAGAGGATTGGCGTAGACCACGAGGCAGACCAAAAAAAAAAAAAGAATTTCGAGAGATAATGTCCAGCCAGACCTGCAAACAACTGGTGTCACTCATTGTGAAGATAAGGCCAGCCAGAGAGATCAATGGAGACGAGTGATATCTGCAGCAGTAAACCTCAAGGGCTCAGCATGCTAAAGAAGAAGATGACTATTCTGTGCTACTTTATGTGAAGTAAAAGTTCAGCGTACATTTGACATTGTGAATGCTTTTTTTTTTTTTTTAGGTATATTTTATACACTATTCGTATTCGTATTGGCGGAATAGTTGGTCCCGTTATACAAAATCACTATTCGGTACAGCCCTAGTTTAAATTACATCGAACGGCCGAGCAAACGATGGTTTGAAAGAGGTGGGAGTGGTGACCACTGGAAAGATCTGTGGAAGGAAGGATAGAGGCAGACAACGATCGAAGATTCTTGACAGTCTTTTTGCATGGCATGGAGGTGTGTCGGCACACGAACTGATACATGCTGCGGGAGATAAAATATTGTGGGGGGGGGGGGGGATATAATCGCCCACGCCAGTCGACAAGGCACCTGATGATGATGATATACTATTTGTATTCGTATTCGTATTCGGCCGAATAGTTGGTCGCACTATTCGTATTCGGCCGAATAGTGAAAATCACTAATCGGTACAGCCCTACTAAATATATCATTTTATCTTCCATTATACGCTTCCTTACTTCCTTGCTGGCTTCTGTGTATTTTTCAGGAGCCCTAGCTTAAGCAGCTCTAGTTTTGCTATTGTTTATGTCTGCCTTTTTACTTTTCCTTACTTCAATGATTTAAATGGTTTCTGGTGTTATGCGCGCTTTATGTTTCCGTCCTTTCGTCCACGGACTTCTACACAAGATTCATTCCAGATTCTCTTGATATGATCCCAGCTTACTTCTGTGTTTACCTCTTCAGCTAACCGACACACCTGGTACTTAGAGACTGTAACTAAAATCTGTTCCATGTCTTTTAAGTTATAGCTTGATTTTACTTACTAACAGAAATTGTCAGTAAATACATCGGCACCTCTGAAAGCCATAACATCATAAAGGGATGATCTAAACTTTTTGTTTCATACATATGTGATTAATTTGATTGGTTATCTTATGGTCTGGGGATTTCCATGATGCCCTATGTATTCTTCTATGATGTAAAATTCCTCCTTAACTGGTGCATCCTTATTATTTGCTGGCGCATATCACTATATTACCGACATGTTTACCTTCCATTTCGATGTTCTAAATTACGCTCTTAATACTCTAGGACACACAGATTGCCATTGTATTAGTGCCCTCTCTGCTTCTTTCTATAGCATTATGGCTACTTCTTCCCTGCGGGTGTACCAATTGGAGTAGCAAGAAAAGAAAACCGTATAAGCCATCCGTCGTTACATCAGCCAGAACAGAATGGCAGTTATTAGCCTAACAAGACTCAGAGACATTCTTAGGAGAAATGCGGAGCACTTATGGTCATACCTAAAGTGCGATGAAGATGACCTTTAAATGGTGAATGAACAATGAACAAAGTTTTACAGGATGAGGTAGCCAACCTGAAGCTCAACCCTACCATTGGTCGCCTTTTACGACATGCCTGGTAGGGTGAAGTGTCATTATTCTTTGCTTCCCGTGAAGGACGCAGCGACACACGGGTGAGCTGCGCAAAAAAAAAGAGGGAATTAAAAGTTAAGACAGAATTACCAATGCAGAGCTTTGGGGGAGAACTAAACATATTCTAGTGAATCAAGAGGTGAAAAAAAAAGAGGCTATCGTAAGATGGGCCACACGTTAAGAAAACAAAGAACCAATATAACTATAATGTCTGTACACTGGAACCCACTGGGCCATAGAAATAAAGAACCCCCCCCCCCCCCTGCCCCCCTCCCCCCACCCAAAAAAAAAAACATGGAGAAAGGAGATAAAGAGTGAAGTTAAAAAGATGGGGAGGAAATGAGGAAAGCTGCGTGCTATAGCAGAGGATTGAACGACGTTCCGTGAGTTGGTTGAGGGCCCATGCCTGAATGGGGTATAGCAGAAGAATAATAATAAAAAGAAGAAGAAGAAGAAGAAGAAGAAGAAGAAGAAGAAGAAGAAGAAGAAGAAGAAGAAGAAGAAGAAGAAGAAGAAGAAGAAGAAGAAGAAGAAGAAGAAGAAGAAGAAGAAGAAGAAGAAGAAGAAGAAGAAAGGAAGAAGAAGAAGTTCAATGTAAATTAACATTTAAAAAAATAACGAAATCATCTCCTTGTTAAACTTTGAATGCGATGAACGTTCTTACTAAGTCTCCCCAGAAATATAACGAAGATTTTTCAGAAATATCATATTCAAGACGATCAGTCATATGAAGGTTTCATTGCGGTGATCATGACTATGATTTTGGTCTGTGACTTCATTCATTTGTTCAGGTTTCTCGAACGGGCATTGTGACTGTTCTAGAAATGGAGACTTGAGAGTGGTGGCAACCGTGGTCGTAGGGCAAATATTTTTTATGTAGAGACAGCGAATGCTCACTTGAGTAAGAATGATATTTTCATAACTGTTATTACCAGTTGCCTTCTGTTGTGTGGTATCTAGCATTATCAGCGTGTCGTTGTCGCGACGACTTTGCTCAGTCGTATTTAGCACCAGCAAAGCCGGGTGTCCTCGCCTCAGAGATAAGCCGGCCAGTCGCTTCTTCAAAATAAGATAGACCTCAGTGAGCAGAATGAAAAACACAGGCCTGACACATGTGACAGAAGATTTCATCCAGCTGAGTATTTGAAACAGTACCACGAAAGACTGACAGTTCTGGGGACTTTTGCAGTTGATGGTTACTTGAGAGTAAGCTGAATATGGCAAAGTTATTGCCAGACTGATCACATCCACCACCAACAAGGCGGCTACAAATCGCCGTTGTCTTCCGGTGTGGGAAATATTGATGACAGGCGTAGCCATTTCCGACGCACTTCTTTCTTGACATGTTTGGTTGACCTCGTTGCCATTGCCATTCATGAGAGAATCATTTGGCAAAGAATGGCTTTCTGTATTTGATGACTGTGTCACATTGGTTGGGTTGTCTACCGTAGGCATCTCACCAATGCCGGCAATAAAAATAAATATAAGCATCACAAATATAACAAGAGAAGGAATAAAGACAGTCAGCCAGTTAGAGGCCGTATTTGCCTCTCTCGTAATGCCGTATATGCAAAGACCTGGAATATGTTCCGAATTCGCTGGAAATCCCAGCCATAAGGCATTGACTACAATGCAGCTGCAGCACCAAGGACAGAGTATAACAGCAATTCGAAATAATTTTTTCTGCACCAGTATATGGTAGAAACTAGTCTTATATGCGAAGACAATACGATCCACATTCAACAGGAGGAGTCCCATCAATGACACACTAGGCAACGCCACATCCAGTATCATCCACGTCTGGGGATAGCAACATCAGTATTATTCTATGTGACGTGATGATGTCATAAAATACAAGTTTCATTTAAAAACAAGGCGATTTGGCAAATACACCTTCAACAGCTTGTAAGGAAACCATATATGACAAGACATGTACACAAAAGACATCACTAAGATACAATTATTAAAAGTATCATATCAGTTTATCTACTTAGTTGCAATTATGATTGCAACGGAACACAACGAAAGAAATTATGATACACACTGGCAAGGCAGTCTTCAAATGCATCAGTCAAATATGGAATTCTTTTTAATAAACTGAAAAGTTATTTGAAGTTTTTAATTACGACATGTGTCAGTAGTGAAAAGTCGAGAACTATTAAAAATATTAATGGAAAATTAAACGCATTAGGCACCCAATGTCTGGAGAAAATAAATTAATTTAAAAAAAAATGCCAATTCATGTGTGTAGGCTGGGATGTGTGGGGCAGGGGTGGGAGCAGGGTAGCGGAGGGGAGTAGGGGTCTTTGAGGCTGAGGATTTAGAGTCGTATTGCTAGTACTGTCAGTTTTAGCACTTGATAAAAAAAAAATTATTGAAGCCGGGTCACCCGCATAAGAGCCCAGATTTCTAACCGTTCGGCCAGCTGCCCTAATGATGATGAATTCTTATATATGTATGTATGTGTGTATGTATGTATGTATGTATGTATGTATGTATGTATGTATGTATGTATGTATGTATGTATGTATGTATGTATGTATGTATGTATGTATGTATGTATGTATGTATGTATGTATGTATGTATGTATGTATGTATGTATGTATGTATGTATGTATGTATGTATGTATGTATGTTATGTATGTATGTATGTATGTATGTATGTATGTATGTATGTATGTATGTATGTATGTATGTATGTATGTATGTATGTATGTATGTATGTATGTATGTATGTATGTATGTATGTATGTATGTATGTATGTATGTATGTATGTATGTATGTATGTATGTGTGTGTGTGTACGTATGTGTGTATTGGTGAATAAATGAATGTGTAAAGTATGTATATATGTGTGTGTATATTATGTGTGTGTGTGTATATCTATCATCATAATCATGAAGCAGGTCTTTTGCAGAACGTTGCTCTCATCACAGTTTGCCTGAAAAAAAACTCTCTTTCTCTCGTCAGCTCTCCCGCTTCATGTACTTTCACACTCAAGGAGTCACTTATATCCTGTGCCCATCTTCGTGTTGGTCGGCCTCTGCCCCTAATTCCTGGTACCGTACCTTCTGCTATAATTTTTTCAAATCCGTTGTGGCGCTTGATATGACCAAAATATTTCAACTTCTGAGACAGGATGCTGTTTATTAGCCAATCTTCCTTAGTGTTCAGATCTTTCAAGATATCAGTTTTTCTCCTCTTCTTTGTCCAGAATATTCTGAGAATCTTTCTATAGCATTTCAGCTCAAAAGCCCCTATTCTCTTTCTTGAGGACTGGGAGATAGTTCACGATTCACATTCGTATATTGCTACAGGAAAGATACATGCTCTCAAATTTCTTATTTTGATCTCCTTGTTGGTGCTAAACCTACGACTTTTAAGGCGGTTTAATCTGTGCATTGCTATGGCCATCTACCTTTTAATTGTCAAAAAATTCCCATTGCTATTTATTATAAAGCCTAGATATTAAGTTTGGGGCATTTTCAATTTCTTCATCATTTATTGTTATTTTTGGGTGGCAGCCAAAATCTGTAAACATTATTTTCGTTTTCTTAAAATAAAAAAATAAAATAACAGATTCTGATCTTCACTGTGCTTTTGGGCAGACAATATTAAATTTTTTATTCCCTTTAAGCTTATCGAAAGGAGGACTGTGTTATCTGCGTAGCGAAGTTCCGGAATAGGGTTGCCACCAATTTTAAGCGGATCAAAACTGTCACAAGTCTGGTCATTTGTAACATTTCGTATTATCTTTTCTGCGTGTATATTATCCTATATCCTTTTCATGTCGCTGTTGACACATAAGGCATTTACAAGTGATCTCCATTGCTGCCGGTCTGCTGCTTTTCTGCCCATGGTGTTCCATGTCAGTTTACATTCCTTCAGTCTCCATTCTATTGTACTTCTCCAGGTTTCCTTAGGTCGTCCACGTCTCCTTTTCCCATGTGCTGTCCGCCGGAGACCTGTTTTTGCCAGTGTGTCACAAAGCATTCTGCAAATATGTCCAAGCCATCTCTATCATCTTACTTTGATAACATTTGTCAATAATGCACAATATGTTTTCCTCCTCACTTCTTCATTTGTGATCGTGTTTGACCAAAATATTCGTAGAATTCTCCTCAAACATTTTTTTTTTGAAAAGTCTCAAGTTGATGTGTAATTCCGGCTGTCATTTTCCAACATTCACTGCTGTGTAATAGTATTCCTAAAATGTTTCTCTTAGTTATTCTGAGTTTAGTCTTCAAACTAAATCCCTTTGACTTCTATATATTGTTAAGCATGCCATTGCTTGATTTGCTTTGTTTATTCTTGATGTTACGTACTTTTCAGAATCTCCATCTAGAGTAACTTTAATTGTGAGGTATATAAATTCCTTAACTTTCTCTGTTGCTTCATCATTTAAGAAAACTGGATTTTCTGTTCTGAAATTATTTCTCCTTACTTTAGTTTTACTGGTATTTATTTTGATTCCTATCTTAAGGGCTGTTGTTGAAATTCTTTCAATCTTTTCCTGAGTGTCCACATGACGGTTTTGATATCAGGCTGATGTCATATGCATAGCCCAAATCCGGCCGCGTTAGCGCAGTCGATAAGAGACTCGCTTTCAAATCCAGCTGCGACTAACTGCAGCCTACGGTCGGTGTTCGAAACCGGGCGTCTCCCGGGGTTCACCCAGCTTCTAGGAAAAGGGTACCGGAATTGACACTCTGGGGTAAATTGAGGAACGTCGCTGTAGCTACAGAGTTACGTGCGAAATTTACTATTTTCTGTGGTACACCATAGTGAGGCAAAATCTTCCTTAGTGATTCCTTATGCAAGCTATCAAAGGCTTTGTCTAAATCCACAAAGGTCATATAAACTGTACTATATTCCATTCGTTACTTTGTTCAATTATTTGACGCAGCGTGAAGATGTGATCAGTACATGATTTCCCCTTTCTGAATCCTGCTTGCTCTTGCTTTATCTTACTATAAAGTGCTTGAGTCATTCTTTTAAGAATTATCCGGATAAAGATTTTACTAGATATTGATAGTAATGTGTTACCTCTCCAGTTGTTACAGTTTCCTAAATCTCCTTTCTTTGGAAATTTAATAATAGTACCCTTTTTCCAATCCTGTGGGATTTCTTCTTTATTCCAGATTTCTTGAAAAATCCTTATAATTTTTGGTGTTTCGATTTCCTTCACTTTCAGCACTTCTGGGCAGATTCCATCACACCTAGGTGCTCTGTTAATCTGTTGAGCTTTAATCGCCTTCCTAACCTCTGCCTCTAAAAAAAGGCTCTAGGCTTATCTGTGGGTCTTCCTGTGCCTCAGGCATATCAGCAAGTACAGGTGGGTCTGGACAGTTTAGTAATTCATGGAAGTGTTCTTTCCACCTTTCTAATTTATCTTTCTAGGCTGTTATAATTTTCCCACTCTTTGATTTTAAATAAAAATTTTGGTGCGATACCATATTTCCTTTCAGTTTCTTAGTTATGTTGTACAATGTTTTGATGTCCTGCTTATTTGCAGCTTTCTCTGCCGTTGTTACTAGTTTTTTCAATTCGCAAAAGTTTATCTGCTTTTGCCCCTGCTTTAACCCCATTGTTCTTTAGTGCATATTCTTTAGAAAGTTTTTCTTTTCAATCTGGCTGACTGTGCATCTAACGTTTGTTTTTTGAATATTTTTCCGTTGTGCTATTTTCTCCCACGTCGATAGGGAAATCCACTCCTCTTTCTTTGACCGCCGGAATTCTAATATTTTCTCCCCTGCTAATTTGACTGCTTCATTAAATTTGTCAGTTACCATTTCTGTTTCTTCTTGTGAAATGCTAAATCTATTTTTGAGTTCTATTTTGAATTGCTGTTTGATATGTGTGTCCTGCAATTGTCCTACATTATATCGCTGCGTTTTTTGTTCTCCTATTTTAGCTTTCATTATTTTTCCAATAAGTAATTTCTGGTCACTTCCTATATCCTCTGATCAACATACTCTTGCAGGAAATGCCTCTATTTTCCATTTATAAGAATATTATCAATTTGGTTTTCAGTGTGTCCACCTGGAGATCTCTATGTGACCTTATAAACTGTTTTATGAGGAAAGAGTGTTCCTCCAATTAATAAATTAGCTGAAGTCACACAATTTCTCTACTTTGTTGGTCCTTTTCCCTGTTCCATGTTTTCCCAATTTTCTCTTCCTCTCTGCGTTGTCCTTTCTTACCTGAGCATTAAAGTCTCCCAGAATTAATAATACATCATGCTTTGGCATGTCTTTCTAATACTGTTTGCAGACTGCCTTAAAAGCTGTCTTTTGTCTCCTCTTCTGCATCCTCTGTCGATGCGTAACAGACCAAGACAGATCATTTGGCAGATATAGAATTAAACCTGGCATACAAAAGTCGTTTACGTACAGGCTTCCATTCTATCAGAATGGTGTTGAGCTCCTTTTTAATTATTAATGAACCCTTTGGTCTGTTGTTCATCAGCTCTACCTGACCAGATTATATTGTTCATCAGCTCTACCTGACCAGATTATGTTGTTCATCAGCTCTACCTGACCAGATTATGTTGTTCATCAGCTCTACCTGACCAGATTATGTTGTTCATCAGCTCTACCTGACCAGATTATGTTGTTCATCAACTCTACCTGACCAGATTATGTTGTTCATCAGCTCTACCTGACCAGATTATGTTGTTCATCAACTCTACCTGACCAGATTATGTTGTTCATCAGCTCTACCTGACCAGATTATGTTGTTCATCAACTCTACCTGACCAGATTATGTTGTTTATCAGCTCTACCTGACCAGATTATGTTGTTCATCAGCTCTACCTGACCAGATTATGTTGTTCATCAACTCTACCTGACCAGATTATGTTGTTCATCAACTCTACCAGACCAGATTATGTTGTTCATCAGCTCTACCTGACCAGATTATGTTGTTCATCAGCTCTACCTGACCAGATTATGTTGTTCATCAGCTCTACCTGACCAGATTATGTTGTTCATCAACTCTACCTGACCAGATTATGTTGTTCATCAACTCTACCTGACCAGATTATGTTGTTCAACAGCTCTACCTGACCAGATTATGTTGTTCATCAGCTCTACCTGACCAGATTATGTTGTTCATCAGCTCTACCTGACCAGATTATGTTGTTCATCAGCTCTACCTGACCAGATTATGTTGTTCATCAGCTCTACCTGACCAGATTATGTTGTTCATCAGCTCTACCTGACCAGATTATGTTGTTCATCAACTCTACCTGACCAGATTATGTTGTTCATCAACTCTACCTGACCAGATTATGTTGTTCATCAACTCTACCTGACCAGATTATGTTGTTCATCAACTCTACCTGACCAGATTATGATGTTCATCAACTCTACCTGACCAGATTATGTTGTTCATCAACTCTACCTGACCAGATTATGTTGTTCATCAACTCTACCTGACCAGATTATGTTGTTCATCAACTCTACCTGACCAGATTATGTTGTTCATCAACTCTACCTGACCAGATTATGTTGTTCTCACTCTACCTGACCAGATTATGTTGTTCATCAACTCTACCTGACCAGATTATGTTGTTCATCAACTCTACCTGACCAGATTATGTTGTTCATCAGCTCTACCTGACCAGATTATGTTGTTCATCAACTCTACCTGACCAGATTATGTTGTTCATCAACTCTACCTGACCAGATTATGTTGTTCATCAGCTCTACCTGACCAGATTATGTTGTTCATCAGCTCTACCTGACCAGATTATGTTGTTCATCAGCTCTACGTGACCAGATTATGTTGTTCATCAGCTCTACCTGATCAGATTATGTTGTTCATCAACTCTACCTGACCAGATTATGTTGTTCATCAGTTCTACCTGATCAGATCATGTTGTTCATCAGCTCTACCTGACCAGATTATGTTGTTCATCAACTCTACCTGACCAGATTATGTTGTTCATCAACTCTACCTGACCAGATTATGTTGTTCATCAGCTCTACCTGACCAGATTATGTTGTTCATCAGCTCTACCTGACCAGATTATGTTGTTCATCAGCTCTACCTGACCAGATTATGTTGTTCATCAGCTCTACCTGACCAGATTATGTTGTTCATCAGCTCTACCTGACCAGATTATGTTGTTCATCAGCTCTACCTGACCAGATTATGTTGTTCATCAGCTCTACCTGACCAGATTATGTTGTCGTCTGTATTTAGGTTTCTTTCTCCTGTGCCTGTCCAAGGTGCTTCTGTAATTCCTAAAATATGTACATTATGTAGGTGCATCTCATGAAAAACTTGTTCCACTTTTCCAGTTTGATACAATGTTTTCACATTCCAACACCCAACACTTAGGATGTTTTGGGGAGAAAAAAGATTCACTGTTGACTTCCTTTCGGCTTTGATCCCCAGCCGTCATTTCACCAAATATTTGGCAAGTTTCACTTCTTTCCACTGGTTAATTGATTTCACTTGTTCCTGTTTCCATAACAAAGTATTTTTTTTTTTTCGGTAATGGGTTGTCAACCCTTTGCCCAACTCCCAACCTGGAGGACCAGGGTGCTAGTTTGGTCTGACTCTTCTTTTCAAGATCTGTTCGGCATGGTTAAAGCTGATAGGGAAACAAGTCCCCTGCCGACATAGCTCTGAGAGTCATTAGGGTACTCAAGCCATCCAGCCACGACAAGACACCAGCACCATGGATATAATATAGTATATATAATATATATATATATATCATATATAATATATATAATATATATTATATATAATATATATATATATATATATATATATATATATATACGGATGGACTGCACAAGATGGTAGTAGTATTACATCTACATAATGTACCTTTTAGGCGAGTGAGGACTTCGAGAAGCGTGAGAATTTTGTGGCGTTGGGAGGCGTCGCCTCCTACAAGGTCAAGGGTCAAATTGTAACTTGTTTTTTCCTTAAGATGGCGGCCTTTCAGCTTATATTTGTTTATCTTTATTGAATTAGATATATTACAAAGTTAAAATATTATTAATTCTCATTATGTGATATTAAAAAGTTTACAGCCAAAATCGCTTTTACTTCAGGGATCCCCTTTCTAGGTGCACCCCATGAGATGGTTGTAGTGTGTCAACAGAACCGCACATGGAGTGACTAACACCTAGTGACACAAGTCGGATGCGAATCACACAGGACAAGTTCCCGAAACTCCACTCAACACATTGGTTAGGTAGGGCCTCTGACAACAGCTGAAATGGGAGCTCACAGTAACGAAAACAAATTGTGTTCCATACGAATGTCCCACTCAGACAACTGGTATATAAAAAACAATCCGAGTAACAAAATGGGAACAGCTGTTGTTTATGCGAGTCCTTAAATTAAACTAGGAGGGATATAAAATGCCAGCATGTGAATATGAACACCAAAAGAACACTGTTTAACACAATATTTTTACCAACGCTCTGCTATCAATGTCAAACATGGACACTGTCTTCAGAAGACAGAAGGAAAATATAAATAAAATATCATGCTAGGTGTAACGAGGAAAGATGGACGTAGGAACGATGATATCAGGGAAACAATTGGCTCAGAACCAATACTGAACTTTATAGGTAGACAACAAATCGAATGGTTTGGCCATGTAACAAAATTGGCAGCAGACAGTCACCATAGTGAGCAATGTTATACAGATACATTGGTAACAGACCTAGAGGTCGACCACGCAGAGAATAGACTGCAGATATATCAGAGAAAGAAGCGAACTGAAGGGCCTGGTCTAGAGATTACTTTTCCCCTGACACTGTGAGGCATTCAAGGAGTAGGGGAAAAAAAGAAGATTAAAAAAAGGAATAGACTATATGTCATAACATACACATAGACTATATCATAGGTACGTCACTTTATTCTTTATTATCAGACTGTGTTTTGTTGATTTTTTTCTTGTTCACTAAGTACCGTCATATTATTTATCCTTGAAAACATATAATTTATGTGTAGGTTACTACATATAGTCTACTCATTATTTTATATTCCTCCTAATTTAATTTAATGACTCGCAAAAACAACACCTATTCAAATTTTGTTACTCGGACTTTTTACACCAGATTTTTGAGTGTGGCATTCATATAGGACTAGTTCTATTATCCAGTTATCTCCTTTTGAGATGTGATTTTTCGTTATTTTAAAGCCCCACTCTGGCTCTTACCAGGGGCCGCTTGTATGAAGTCCTAGTGGGGTACAACAAGCAAGCAAGCATTTTTTGGGGGGAGGGGGGGGGTGTAAATAAATTCCCACTCCGGCTGTTGTTTGAGGTCCTACCCTACCCATGGGTTGAATGCTGTTTCTGGGACCTGTCCCGGATGATTCACTGCCTACTTGTGTCACTTATATATATATATATATATATATATATATATATATATATATATATATATGTGTGTGGTGTGTGTGTGTGGTGCATATGTATGCGATCGCGTGCTACTGGAGGTTATGAGTGTGAACGTCTATGAGCATAGAAATGTGTAGCGGAGAAACACGTTATTTGACACAGTCAGTCAGTAGCCTGTCCTTTGCAGAACCTTGCACTGTTAACAACCCTCAGGAAAACTTCTCGATCACAAGCAAGATGTCCTGCTTCTGATACACCCATCTGGAGATCATCCGCCAATTCCTGCACCCATCTTCTTTTTGGCCTTCCTCTTCCCAGGCACATACCCCTCCATTATTGTTCTCTGCAAACTTTCGTCACGTTTTAGGTGACCAAAATATTTCAATTTTCTGTGTCAAATCGTCTTTAATAGCCAACCTTCTTCAATATTCAGTTCTTGAAGTATGGATGCATTTGTTCTTTTCTTTACCCATGATATTCTTAGAACCAGCCTATAACATTTGTATTCATATTCATGTATGCGCTGTTTAGCTGGTTTAACAAGTGTCCATATCTCCCAGGTGTATGTTGCAATGTGAAAGATGCATGCTCTTAGAAAATATAATTTGTGTAGTTCTGTCAGTCCCACTCCATAATTTTGTTTAGACACAAACCTTGCAAAAAGCAGCACCTAAACTCCAGGCTTGCAGCTCGAAGTACACGGTAAACGAGTCCACGGAGACGATGAAGCACAGATCCGCTACTGCTATATTGAGCACCTGGGACAATCAAAGACAGAACATTGCGATTATCGCAAGAATTATTCAATCCTCCATCCCCCGCCACTTTCCCTTCATCGTCTCCTTCTGTACATTATAACACTAAGGTCCAGTTGTCCAGTCTTTCCATAGATGCAAAAACAATAACAGCGGTCACATACACACTCACACGTACATACACACACACACATGCATACACACATCATAACTATACAATTATTTACACACTGACAGTTTAGGTGGGACTGGTTACTCTGTCCTAAAGAAAACCAATTGCAAAAATCCAATTAGGTTTTAAATAAGACTTTACCAAATTTAAGCATTAGGCCATTTGACATTTGCATATTTGGAAAGGTTGAACTAAATATTAAAAAAACCTTATAAAATAGTATATACCTTGAGAGTCAGATCAGTATTATTTCATGGATTAGGAACATTGTGAATACACAAAATAATTACAACTAATTTACTGACGTTAACTGGTCCACTAACTATAGTGCACTAACTGTATATATTTATATATTATATAAATACGCACTTAAACTAGACATATGCAGTTGAGCCCCTAGAAAATTCATTAGGAACCTGACCCCACCCCCCCCCCCCCCCCCTTTTGTCCCCCTTTCCCACCTCTCAGTTTTCTTTTTGTCGGCAGCCAACTTTCTGGCGTACAGTGATGAGGGCGACGTTCTGCAAGGAATCTGCTATATAATAATGGAATGACAGATGTTATTGGATGCAGGTCAACAGTACCAACCTGAATATATAGATGCTGTACACGAAGACGTTTTGAGCTCACAAGGACTGTAAATAGTAGAAGATTGGCAAAAATCCCCATAGAACACAAGAAGATTCCCGCATTTGCGCTCGCATTAAACCCTCGCTCATAAGAACTGGGATCAAACAGCTGTGAGAGGTGGCTTTCCTTGTCTGAAGCATACGAGCTAGCTGGTGCAGTTCCACCTTCTGAAGTCGCAAAATTGTCAGCAAATGATGAGGACGTTGACGAAACTGTAGACAGTTCAGAGGTTTCAATGTTGTAACATTCTTCAAATCGACATTCTACAACTGAGAGTGTGTCGGCGTGATCTCTACCGTTTGTGCTCATGACACCAGGATCTGGGATGTTTAGGGACCGCAGACATGTTTCTGTTGTGTTGCCTTGAAGACTTGCAGGTATGTTAGCACCCGAAGAAACAGGATCGCAGTAGTTTAGAAAGTCAAAGATCCGGGGATTCTGATGACATTTTCTTCAACTCCCAGCACTTGAACAGATACCGATGCAGGTATAACCTAGTGGATAGTAATGACAATATGTACATTATTAGAACCATATTGATAAAAATGGATAACTTTCCGTCTGATTGTTTCTTTGTGACTCTGCTGCCGCCTTCCCAAATTTACCTGTCATATGTTCATCCTACTGTTCTTGCATCTATCCTTTTGTTACACCGTAATCTTACAACCGTCTATGTGACTGTCCACCCTACCGTTTGTGTGACTGTCCACCCTTCTGTCTGTGTGACTGTCCACCCTTCCGTCTTTGTGACTGTCCACCATTCCGTTTGTGTGACTGTCCAACCTACCGTCTGTGTGACTGTCCACACTTTTCTGTCTGTGTGACTGTCCACCCTTCCGTCTGTGTGACTGTCCACCATTCCGTTTGTCTGACTGTCCACCCTTCTGTCTGTGTGACTTTCCACCCTTCCGTCTTTGTGACTGTCCACCCTTCTGTCTGTGTGACTGTCCACCCTTCTGTCTGTGTGACTGTCCACCCTTCTGTCTGTGTGACTGTCCACCCTTCTGTCTGTGTGACTGTCCACCCTTCAGTCTGTGTGACTGTCCACCCTTCTGTCTGTGTGACTGTCCACCCTTCCGTCTGTGTGACTGTCCACCCTTCTGTCTGTGTGACTGTCCACCCTTCCGTCTGTGTGACTGTCCACCATTCCGTTTGTATGACTGTCCACCCTTCTGTCTGTGTGACTGTCCACCCTTCCGTCTGAGTGACTGTCCACCATTCCGTATGTGTGACTGTCCACCCTTCTGTCTGTGTGACTGTCCACCCTTCCGTCTGTGTGACTGTCCACCATTCCGTTTGTGTGACTGTCCACCCTACCGTCTGTGTGACTGTCCACCCTTCTGTCTGTGTGACTGTCCACCCTACCGTCTGTGTGACTGTCCAACCTACTGTTTTTGTGACTTTCCACCCTTCCGTCTGTGTGACTGTCCACCTTACCATCCGTGTGACTGTCCAACCTACCGTCTGTGTGACTGTCCACCTTACCGTCTGTGTGACTGTCCAACCTACCGTCTGTGTGACTGTCCAACCTACTGTTTGTGTGACTTTCCACCTATCCGTCTGTGTGACTGTCCACCTTACCATCCGTGTGACTGTCCAACCTACCGTCTGTTTGACTGTCTACCTTACCGTCTGTGTGACTGTCCAACCTACCGTCTGTGTGGCTGTCCAACCTACCATCTGTGCCACTTTCAACACTACCGCCTGTGTGACTGTCTATCCTACCATCCTGCTGTCTCACTGTCCACCCAACTATCCAGCTGTGTGACTGTCCATTCTACCCCCCCCCCACCTCCCCCAGTGTCCACCTTACCATATGTGTGACTGTCCACGCTACAATCCCGCTGTCTGATTGTACACCCAACCATCCCGCTGTCTGACTGTCCACGCTAACATCTGTGTGACTGTCTACTTCACCGCCTGTGTGACTGTCCACCATTCCGACTCTCTGACAGTCCATTCTACCACCTATCTGTCTGTCCGCCCTACCGCATATCAGAGTGTCTACATACCGCCTCTATAACTCTCCTCTCTACCGCCTTTCTGACTGCCTACCCTACCGCCTCTCTGTCTGTCCACCCTACCGCCTCTCTGTCTGTCCACCCTACCGCCTCTGTCCACCCTACCGCCTCTCTGTCTGTCCACCCTACCGCCTCTCTGTCTGTCTACCCTACCGCCTCTCTGTCTGTCTACTCTACCGCCTCTCTGACTGTCCACCCTAAAGCCTCTCTGTCTGTCCACCCTACCGCCTCTCTGACTGTCCACCCTACCGCATATCTGACCGTCCACTCTACCGCCTACCTGACCGTCCACTCTACCGCCTATCTGACCGTCCAACCTACCGCCTACCTGACCGTCCACCCTACTGCCTATCTGACCGTCCACCCTACAGAGCATCTGAATGTCCACCCTACCGCTTATCTGACTGTCCACCCTACCGCCTCTCTGACTGTCCACCTTACCGCCTCTCTGACCGTCCACTCTACCGCCTATCTGACTGTCCACCCTACCGCCTCTCTGAGTGTCTACCCACCGCCTCTATAACTCTCCTCTCTACCGCCTCTCTGACTGTCTACCCTACCGCCTCTCTGTCTGTCTACCCTACCGCCTCTCTGTCTGTCCACCCTACAGCCTCTCTGTCTGTCCACCCTACCGCCTCTCTGACTGTCCACCCTACCGCCTCTCTGACTGTCCACCCTACAGCCTCTCTGTCTGTCCACCCTACCACCTCTCTGACTGTCCACCCTACAGCCTCTCTGACTGTCCACCCACCACCTACTCTGTCTGTCAACCCTACCACTCTCTGACTGTCCCCCTACTCAGCCTCTCTGACTGTCCACCCTACAGCCTCTCTGGGACTGTCCACCCTGCCCTCTCTACCGTCTGTCCACCCTACCACCTCTCTGATTGTCCACCCTACCGCCTCTCTGACTGTCCACCCTACAGCCTCTCTGTCTGTCCACCCTACCACCTCTCTGACTGTCCACCCTACCGCCTCTCTGACTGTCCACCCTACCGCCTCTCTGTCTGTCCACCCTAACACCTCTCTGACTGTCCACCCTACAGCCTCTCTGTCTGTCCACCCTACCGCCTCTCTGACTGTCCACCCTACAGCCTCTCTGTCTGTCCACCCTACAGCCTCTCTGTCTGTCCACCCTACAGCCTCTCTGTCTGTCCACCCTACCGCCTCTCTGTCTGTCCACCCTACCGCCTCTCTGTCTGTCCACCCTACAGCCTCTCTGTCTGTCCACCCTACCACCTCTCTGACTGTCCACCCTACAGCCTCTCTGTCTGTCCACCCTACCGCCTCTCTGTCTGTCCACCCTACAGCCTCTCTGTCTGTCCACCCTACAGCCTCTCTGTCTGTCCACCCTACAGCCTCTCTGTCTGTCCACCCTACCGCCTCTCTGTCTGTCCACCCTACCGCCTCTCTGACTGTCCACCCTACAGCCTCTCTGTCTGTCCACCCTACCGCCTCTCTGACTGTCCACCCTACAGCCTCTCTGTCTGTCCACCCTACCGCCTCTCTGACTGTCCACCCTACAGCCTCTCTGTCTGTCCACCCTACAGCCTCTCTGTCCACCCTACTGCCTATCTGACCGTCCACCCTACAGAGCATCTGATTGTCCACCCTACCGCCTATCTGACTGTCCACCCTACCGCCTCTCTGACTGTCCACCCTACCGCCTCTCTGACTGTCTACCCTACCGCCTATCTGACCGTCCACTCTACCGCCTATCTGACCATCCACTCTACCGCCTACCTGACCGTCCACTCTACCGCCTATCTGACCGTCCACCCTACCGCCTATCTGACTGTCAAGCCTACTATCTGTGTGACTATCCACCCTACCGCCTATCTGACTGTCAAACCTACCATCTGTGTGACCGTCTACCATACCGTCTTTGTGATTGCTGTCAAACCTACCATCTGTATTACTGTCCACTCTACCGCCTCTCTGACTGTCCATCCTACCGTCCGTCTGTCTATCACCACAAATACATTCCTCAGTTATTTGGTTGCGCCATCAACCACCTGTCAGATAGCTTGCCTGTCTATACAGTCATGGTTTAAAAAAAAAAAAAAAACAAGTTTTCAATATCATCAATATAAATAATCGTTACCAATTATTTGAACAAAATTATTGAAATTAAAAAAAAAAAAAAGGATTATAATAAAACTAACATTCTAAAACGAAAAGCAATAGAATTATAATAGAAATCTGAGAAAGTATTTTTCTCATTTTAATAAATTAATTACGTGATGCCTTTTAAATATAAGTATATATATATATATATAATATATATATATATATATATATATATATATATATATATATATATATATGTATGTGTGTGTGTGTGTGTGTGTGTAAAACGAGCTTTTCTGTTTTAACCACGACACGATTGTGAACGCAACAACAAGATGAAAAAGCGGCGATTTGACTAATCACAATCAGCCAATTTGTTAGCTAATTTCTTCCATGTCTGATAACTTGAGCGCCAATCGGAATTCACGAAAAAAAAAAAAAAATCCACTACAATATACTAGTATTCATTGCATTTTCATCCACAAAGATGGTGTCTGAACAATCTGAGTTCAATAAGTTACCACGAAAATAAAATCATGTCAAAGTTATGCCTACAGCAATTTGTGGCAAAATGCTATCCATTCGAACCTCACTGAAGATATAATGATATAATGGAATCTTCTCCTTAAAAATTAAATGTTATTACCATCTGCGTGGCCAAGGAGACAGACACCGGGGCGCCCCTCACATATTTTCTAAACAAAATTATTTTCTTAAATTAGGAAAACATAAATTGTGGGCGCTACAACTGCCTCCTCAATGCCTAAACACTCCCTTATCTGTACCTCAACTAAACACTCCCTTATCTGTACCTCAACTAAACACTCCCTTATCTGTACCTCAACTAAACACTCCCTTATCTGTACCTCAACTAAACACTCCCTTATCTGTACCTCAACTAAACACTCACTTATCTGTACCTCAACTAAACACTCCCTTATCTGTACCTCAACTAAACACTCCCTTATCTGTACCTCAACTAAACACTCCCTTATCTGTACCTCAACTAAACACTCCCTTATCTGTACCTTAACTAAACACTAACTTATCTGCACCTCAACTAAACACTCCCTTATCTATACCTCAACTAAACACTCCCTTATCTGTACCTCAACTAAACACTCCCTTATCTGTACCTCAACTAAACACTCCCTTATCTGTACATCAACTAAACACACACACACAAGGGGGAAGCAGGCTCATACCCCTTCAGCCTCCCACTCCCGACACCAGTTTAAAACATTAAGGGCTCCTCGACAGTTCACATTTCCTAGGCACATAATTAAATGGCAGGGACGGGAAGAGAGAGAGAGAGAGAGAGAGAGAGAGAGAGAGAGAGAGAGAGAGAGAGAGAGAGAGAGAGAGAGAGAGAAAGGGAGGGGGCAGGGCTAAACGCTCACGTTTCGGTCAAAATGGACGCTAGGCATGGGCACTGTTTGGACCTGAGGCACTTTTTTGGCTTCTGCCGGACGGTGGCCGATGCATTTTTGCTCCATTTGCAGACTGGATATAGTTTTGTCGCCCAGCTTCTGAGTTAAATGCTTGGCGTGACACTGTGAGCTGCGGATTTCATTTTGAATGTTTTTTCGACTATGACCAACGTGGTGGTGTGAATTGTAAATTCAGAACATGGCGCGATGCCGGTTATCGCAATGTTGGTGGTGCCTGGATGTGATTAAAATTGATCGCGTGGGCAAACTGCTGATCTGTTAGTGACTTCTGCTACCATCAATGATGAACTGCATTTCTAATGTCGGACTGTTTGTGTAAGCACTTCGGATGGCTGCCTATGCTTTAATGCGTGTGTATGCTAGATAATGCTGAGACAGCAGTCTGTCAATCTTTCACAAGGGACTGTGATAAATATTCCGTGTGTTTTTCGTTGGCACAGGAGCGGAACAAAGATGGGGCGACCCGTTTGCTATGAAGCTGAAACTAAGACTACCAGGCCCACGTTCTTAAATGCCGCCACACAAACGAAGATTGGGCGGGGGGAGGGGGGTGGGAGGATGCCACCCAATAATTATGTAAGTGTGCCAAGTGCTCTTTAATCGTGTATAGAAATGATCTTGTAAAGAACATGTCTAAACATTTCATATTACTTCAAATGTATTTTTACATTCATCTGCCACACAGAAAATTGTTATTATAATTATTATTATTATTATTATTATTATTATTATTATTATTCTGAATGAGCTGAATACGAACAAATCGAATAAAATCCTTGAAATAATATAAAACGTTTACACAAATGCTTTTCAAGAAAATTTATATACATGGTTGAAGGAGATCTTTTAGTAACCGTACCAAATTATGGGAGATGTTTTTTTTTTTTTTTGGGGGGGGGGGGGGGGGGACTTGGGACCTAAGCCCAGGTTCCCGCGCCTATGTTTACTAAGCATTTTGAATATCTGTCCAAGTACTCATTGTCTATTTGAAAAAAGTCTGAAAAGGATGGCAAAGATTTGCGACAAAGCAAATTCACTGCAAGTTCTATCATTTAGACCTTCCTGGAATCATGTGATATTATTGATTGAGCATTTAAAAAATTTACTTTGCCATCTCAATTTTATATAAATAATTTTTTTTAAATAGAATCTGTTTGCTCCACGCTGCACTGTTATCCACCAAAAAAAGTATGTGTGCAAAACGGGTGAATTTCACAGGACACGAGACAATCTAATATTTCAGGGGGTGCATAGGCTGCATGCAATCGTGGGAGCTAGGCTGCATGCAGTCATAGGACTTAGGCTGCACTCTCTCGCGTGACGTAGGTGGGTTAAGGTTAGAGCCAGTTCTAGATATTTGGGGTAGGTAAAAGCATCAGAAAGCCGGGAAATCCAGTCTTACCACCCTCTAAAATGTTGGACTGTTCTGTGACGTCATCTGGGGTAGGATATTAATAAAGCACCGTAAAATGTGAGCATGATAGTTTATCAGGAAAAAAAATTTGAGAATTAAATGCAAAGTTTTGACCATACACTATGAGTGACCTGGGCCGTGAGGTGTTGGGATACCAAAATAAGGCCACATCAGGCAGCACAGAAAGAGGGCGGTATAAGCAGCCAAATCAAAATAGTCTGAAATTGTAATCTGAGAGCGCAAAGCTATTAGGGGCGGCATTTCATACCGAGAAAATCTTCCATACGGGACTGTGATTGACGCTAATAAAAGCTTAAAATATACAACGATGCCTATAAGGAAACTAGAGAAAAAAGCGATGTTAAAATGAAAACATAAAGATACAAAACAGACAGTAAAAAGCATAAAAAACAGACAATAGAAAGCAAAGTAGAAATGAAAAATCAGAAAGTATCAGCAGAGACACACTGGAGAAAATTGAAGCAACGATGCCAATTAGAAGGCTACATTTTTTTTAACATCCAGAAACCATGAGTTGTTCACAGTTTGGCTCGGTACTATCGTTATCACAACCCTTCGGCCTTGATTCCATGACAGTTACCATAAATCTGGGAGAGATGTGGGTTTTCTGGCAACCCCCCCCCCCTTTTTTTTACGGCGTGAACCCAAACTACAAGGAGTTCGTCACCCGGTTGCCGCAAAGTCAGGTTTAACCAACTACGCTAGCGAGCCGGGCATGAAGGTTAAATAAAAATGGTAAAAGAGAGACAGTTCTAGCAACAACCATATGAAAGGGAAAAAAAAAACACTGTAAGAAAATGTGGGGATAAAATGACATGAGATTAACAATGCTTGTAAACTTATTGATACTGTATTAAAAGATACAAAATAAAATGACATCATAATATACAAGTCAAAAACAATGATACAGGAAAGAAAACAAATAATAAAAAAAAAAAATACAAGATACAATTATACAAGGTCCGACAATTAAATAATGAGACTGATTTTATTATGGCCAAGACAAAAAGGCCATCTATGAAGCAAAGCATGGAGTCTAAAGAGGCAACATTCATCTATGATCTGGCAATTTTCCATCGCCGCTAGATTAGCAGACAACAAACAAGCTGCCATTTTGACCCAATCAGAGGTGCGTTGTTACGAAATCAACGCGGAACAAAAATAAAACATTAAATTCTTTTTTAAAACTCAGAAAAAGCGTAATTGAAATAGCTCAATTGATGAGACAAGTTTATGGGGATAATTGTTTATCTCATGCACAAATTTTCAGGTAGTATCACGATTTAAAAGTGGTGTGGAAATGATTACTAATACACCCAGATTTGGACTCCAAATTTCTGTTCGTAATGATGAATTCATTGCAAAATTTAGAGAACGCATACAAAAAGATTATTTTTATGGAATTAGTCACATTACCTAATTGTCGGACCTTGTATAAACAATATAAGTTGGAAACAAAAATGTTAAATTATTTTAATCTGTAGCAGCTTTTCAGAAGCTTTTCAGAACACATACGAACAAGCAGGACAATATGTAGTAGACTATATAATCGAGATGTAAGAAACAATTATGACTGACTGACTTTCTACCCCACCAGGACATCACACAAGCGATAAACACCCGATGACACAATGTGCCACCATATGGATGAGGATCACCGTGGAGAGGTCCCAGAAACCGCGTTCAGACAATTGGCCATATTTATGGCCTGCCTATATTGCGGCCCCTGGGAAAAAGCCAGAGTGGGGCTTCAAATAACAAAAAATTACGTCCTAAGAAGGACGTAAGGAATGATAATAAAAGAAACAATTATATAAAATATGTAAGTATGTACACATAATAAAAGAAGATCCGAAGTAGAAACAAAAATCACAGTATGGATGGATCTTGAGACATTATCTATCATCCGATTCCGTTCATCACGGGTATTATCGGTTTGTGGTCTCTCAAAGTCATCGTAGATCACTTCTGCTGCATGTATTATTTATAAAACGAAGGCACGCAACAATTAATTAATGTCTGCTATTTCTTTCACCGAGATTCCTCCCGATAGACACAAAAACGAGAAAGATAGTTGAAGAAATCAATAGGCGTGGTAAGGGAGCGGAAAACACGATCACATTAAGGAGATCTACGGACGTCATAGGATTACTGAGAGATCATACACTATTGAGACAACGCCCGAGAGAGAGCTAGCAACGAGCAAGCAAAGTTTTATAATGACTGTGACCACATACTGTTTCATTAATAGAGTCGTTGCAACATATTTGTAATATTTAAAAAAAAACACCATATAATAGTACAGAATTGACAGTCTGTTATAGAAGTGGTTACCAACTGTAAAAATATAACTCAGTAACCGCTCGGTGTAAGTTGCTGAAATTAGCCACTAAACCTGTTAACAGTCATTTCTTTGCGAGAAATGTTTTTTAATATAAATAAATATCTAGTTTTAATTTTTGTCTTATTTGTGAAATACGAAAAAAAAACAAAAACCAGACACCGATTAAACGCAAACAGTCAGCATGCTTACAGTTGATTGAGTATCCAGAACTTTTAAAACATCAAATTGCACGTGTTTCACTCTCATATGGTAATCTCCAGCATTTAACCTTCTGCGAGTTGTGCATTTTGTCATTGTATGTGCGATAGGCTATCAAAATAACCACCGCGCATCGCTGCACGCGTTAATTGAAATCCAAGCAATCTCCACGTATGTGTCACTAGCTGTATTCCGCCCCCGCCCCCCCCCCCCCCCCCCCCACCAAATAATACTGTGCGGGTAAAAAAGATATCTTCTTTAACCAAGTATAAAATTTTTCTTAAATAGCATTTGTTTATACATTTTAATTTATTTCAAGCATGTTATGATATTTTTGCCATTCAACACATATATCATCACAATAATATTAAATATGTGTTGTGTAACAAATAAATGTCATAATATATTTGAAGTAATGGTAAACGTATAGACACATACTTTAAAAGATAATTTTCATACACGGTTAAAGAGGTAATCTTCGCAAATTCATAAAGTTATTGGGTGGCGAATGGGCGCCGCCCCTACCCCCCCCCCCCCCCCACACCCTCCACCCCAAGCGCGCAAATTTATTGTTTTCCTTATTTGGGCAAGGTAATGTGGGAAAAAAAGGGGGGGGGGGGGGGTGGTGCTTAGAAAATTTGTAAGGCATGGGATGGGGGAGGAAGGAGGGGGACGAAGTGGTTAAGCCGTTTGCCTTGAGCAAAATTTATGGGTTGGTTTCATCAACTGTGTCGTTTGGTTACAGGTGCAACGTTTGAGGAGATCCAACTGGACCGTCGTCGGAGATCCACAGTTTTCTCAGCAAACAGTTTTACAGAGGGAGATCAAACCTGATGGGGTGAAGTGGATCGTCGCGACAGTAACTTTCACAATTATGAAGACACACAAACACAAGATAAACACAGAAATGAAAAGCATCCCTGCTAGATTGCCAGGTTGGCATTGAAACGCGTAAATAAAGGTGCGTCAAAATGGACAGTGGAGATGATAACTAAATACTCGACCACATCTAGATACTCAGTATGAGGACACTTGTCTGTGTTGTTTACTCGGGAGAAAAAAAGGCGGGGGGGGGGGGGGAGCGGGTGCAACGAAAAAGAATAATTAAAGAACCATTCCCAAATTTCATCCAATTGTTGAGAAAATAAGAATGTACTGACTTCACTGTGTGTCACCTGTAATTTGAACTTTGACATAGACGTTCTAGCTGTTTTTGGAATCATATAATCTTTCCTCACGACTAAAGCATAATTGTTTGTGACAAAAATACAAACCTTCAGATAGAGTGTGTGTTGAAACATGAATATGTCCGCGTCATTCCAAACGTAATCAGCTGAGTTTGTGAAATGGTTGTCTACACCATAAATATACCCATTAAAATGTCAGTGGCAGTGACGGGAGGGGGTGTAATCTATGTTAATACGATGAGACCCAAGTCGTTAAAACACAAGCACACATGCACAGACAGATACCCACGTCCAAACACACACATTCGCAGACAGATTACCCACGTCCAAACACACACACATGCTCAGACACAAACAAACACATTCACAGACACAAACACATAGGCCAACATGCATTTCACAAGAAATCAGTGCTGTCCTGTGTCTGTAGTTTGCATAGCTGGCTTCTCTTTCGATTTATACCTGGTCTAGACATTATTTCTTAATGAGGATTACTGTTGTGACATAACTGATAGAAGCATATACTCGGCGGATAGCTCAAATATGTTTCTGACTAAACTGTCTTCTTCTTCTTCTTCTTCTTCTTCTTCTTCTTCTTCTTTTTCTTCTTCTTCTTCTTCTTCTTCTTCTTCTTCTTCTTTCTTCTTCTTCTTCTTCTTCTTCTTCTTCTTCTTCTTCTTCTTCTTCTTCTTCGTCTTCGTTCGTCTCTTCTTCTTCTGCGTCTTCTGCTTCTTCTTCTTCTTCTTCTTCTTCTTCTTCTTCTTCTTCTTCTTCTTCTTCTTCTTCTTCTTCTTCTTCTTCTTCTTCTTCTGCTGCTGCTGCTTCTTCTTCTTCTTCTTCTTCTTTTCTTTCTTCTTCTTCTTTGTTCTTCTTCTTCTTCTTCTTCTTCTTCTTCTTCTTCTTCTTCTTCTTCTTCTTCTCTTCTTCTTCTTCTTCTTCTTCTTCTTCTTCTTCTTCTTCTTCTTCTTCTTCTTTCTTCTTCTTCTTCTTCTTCTTCTTCTTCTCTTCTTTCGTCTTCTTCTTCGTCGTCTTCTTCTTCGTTCTTCTTCGTCTTCTTCTTCTTCTTCTTCTTCTTCTGCTTCTTCTTCTTCTTCTTCTTCTTCTTCTTCTTCTGCTGCTGCTCTGCTTCTTCTTCTTCTTCTTCTTCTTCTTCTTCTTCTTCTTCTTCTTCTTCTTCTTCTTCTTCTTCTTTCTTCTTCTTCTTCTTCTTCTTCTTCTTCTTCTTCTTCTTCAACTTCTTCCGAGTCTTCTTCTTCTTCTTCTTCTTCTTCTTCTTCTTCTTCTTCTTCTTCTTCTTCTTCTTCTTCTTCTTCTTCTTCTTCTTCTTCTTCTTCTTCTTCTTCATTCCACGTCTTCCGAGTCTTCTTCTCCCTGTTCTCTATGTCTGTACTGCATGTGTGTGTCCACGCGCTTATTTCGTGTGCTCTTCTTCTATAAACTAAGTGTTTTCAGTGTAAGTACTTTAGTGTAATTATTTTAGACTCTCCGTGTTTCAGTTCCATGCAAAAGTAATGATTTCGCATAAGAGCTAAATACTTCAAATTTGGCACTAATTTTATTTTCACTTCCACAGATTTCTTATTGCTAAGAACGCCTCTTTTGCTTTTTGTATTCGTATTTTTATATCTCTTTTAGTTCTTCAATTTTAATATTACTGACATGACAATAATTTAATCCTGATAAAGTCCTATGATAATTAAAGAAATGACGCACCTACTGAGTTAAATTACACCAGCTAATCTCAGTAATTTCAAAAAAATATATGCCTTTTAAATATATGGATGATGAAAATTTATTGTGGTTTAATTGTTAGTAAAAGAAATGATAAAGAACGTGCATGCATGTACAATAGCAGAAATTATACAATCCTCCTAAAAGCTGTTTTAAAAGACAATTGCACTTGCGAACAAAAGGGAATTTATTGAGTCCACTACAGATTGTGAGGCCTTAAGCTGAAACTTAGTGAGCTCATGTCCCAATCCAGCACTGATTACTGCCTTAAACATGTACGACTCCGCATTTTGGAGTTTGATCTCACAAAGGGAGATTCGATTATTATTTGTCTGATTTATTTTTATTATCCGTTCCGAGTCTCTGCGGATATCTTAGAGCTGTTTGTTGTGAACTCTCCTTAAGTATGTTTAATCTACATTGCATGTGATTTGGTAAGTAGGATAGAAGGGGGTGTGTCCAGACCAGCCAAGTCCAGACCACAGAGCTGTTCTGTTACAGTTCACGGAGTTCCATTTATGATTTTAGTTGCTGTATTTAGTTACCGGTCTTTGGCTAGCTTGTGTTAATATGATATTGCCTTATCTTATCCATTTATATATATATATATATATATATATATATATATATATATATATATATATATATATATATATATATATTAGAGTGATATAACACACCCTATAAGAGTATACACCCTGTCATATGAGAGTATACACTCTTGTCGTATGAGAGTATACACCCTTGTCATAAGAGAGTATACACCCTTGTCGTATGAGAGTATACACCCTTGTCGTATGAGAGTATACACCCTTGTCGTATGAGAGTATACACCCTTGTCGTATGAGAGTATACACCCTTGTCGTATGAGAGTATACACTCTTGTCGTATGAGAGTATACACCCTTGTCGTATGAGAGTATACACCCTTGTCGTATGAGAGTATACACCCTTGTCGTATGAGAGTATACACTCTTGTCATATGAGAGTATACACCCTTGTCATATGAGAGTATACACCCTTGTCATATGAGAGTATTCACCCTTGTCATATGAGAGTATACACTCTTGTCGTATGAGAGTATACACCCTTGTCATATGAGAGTATACACCCTTGTCATATGAGAGTATACACCCTTGTCATATGAGAGTATACACCCTTGTCGTATGAGAGTATACACTCTTGTCGTATGAGAGTATACACCCTTGTCGTATGAGAGTAAACACCCTTGTCGTATGAGAGTATACACCCTTGTCATATGAGAGTATACACCCTTGTCGTATGAGAGTATACACCCTTGTCGTATGAGAGTATACACCCTTGTCGTATGAGAGTATACACCCTTGTCGTATGAGAGTATACACCCTTGTCGTATGAGAGTATACACCCTTGTCGTATGAGAGTATACACCCTTGTCATATGAGAGTATTCACCCTTGTCGTATGAGAGTATACACCCTTGTCGTACCCCAGATGAAACTTGGAACCAGTTTGTCATGCCCACAGTCGTCCTTACAGCACATACGGTTGTGTGATACATAGCTCTGATGTTGGCTAAGAATTGTTCATTGAAAACCATATTCTTCGATCATAGCTTTTCTGGGTTTACTCGGTCGAAGGCTTTCTCCTGTCTATAGTAAGTCAAAATAGTACATATGGCACAGAGTATGCCTCCCGCACACCCGTTCTTATTTTAAATGTGTTTTTATATGTTTCCTTTACTTCGCTAACGACTATCAGTAGGGTCCTGTTGTATCTCATAACTACTGAAAAGATTTCCTATAAATACTGTTAAGGACTTTTCATAGTCCACTAATTAAAAAAAAAAGAGACGAATTCTGCTAATTTGAAAAAATTCGACGAATTTGCTAAATATATTTATATATAAAATGTAGTAGTGCTATCTGGACGGCGTTCGTGGCTTAGGCGTTGCGAGTCCGACTCGTAATTCCAAAATACCGCGATCGAAACTCACTGCTGGCTGCGTGGATTCTTATCATGGCATGGGACGTCGCAGGTCGACCCAGCCTAAAATGGATACCAGGATGTATGTCCTGGGAAGTAAAGACGACCGGAGTAATGCTGACCACATTACCCATCTAGTGCCAACTGGTCTGTAAAAATAAAGGTGCCATTCCTATATGTCAGATGCGTCTAAAGTCGTGAAAAGTGATCTTTACTTTTATTTTATTTGTTACTTTTATTGATATCTGGTCAGCGCCGAAAATGTTCTGTCGAAAACATACCTGTTCATCCTTTCAGTTATTATCAAAGGCATCTCTTAATCTGTTACAAATAATTCAGAAACTGAGGGAAATTTAATTCCTTTAAAATTGTCATACTTGCAGGTTGTCTTCATTTTGAAATTCTCACAAAATGCCTTCTCTTCCGTCTGCTGTTCGCAGCCTAGACTTTACTAAGTAGTTTATGTAGCAATTTCGTAAATTTAAAGGTATGAATTATTTTTAATTAAATTAAACTGATTTTTCAAAACCGCATTCTAAGAGCTTGGGGGTGGGGGGGGGGGAATCCCCTCCTTCCCCACCGTCTCTTCTCTCTTTAGTTGGGTTCAGGGGTGTTGGCAATTGCAGGTTCAGTGACTAAGACGTCCCAGCCACCGAATATGTAAGGGAACTAAGTTGGTTTCACAGTTATGTTTGGAAGTTCGATTTCTTATCATTTGTTGATACACGGTATCTTATTTTAGATACACTACTATACTTATTTGTCATTCACTTCTTTGTTACTTTTATTATTAATACGCACATAAGTAAGTTTTGGGTCTCCTATGCGACCACCCCCCCCCCCCCAAATGTGTATGGGCTTAGCACCCCCCCCCCCCCCCCACCGAACACTCCTAATGGCTGAGGGATTGCGAATACAGCCTCTAATTCAGAGATCCCTAGTTCGATTAAAGCTGCAGCGATTTCCGGCAGACCGATTTTGCGCTGATTTCAACAACAGTATCTAGAGCCGACTGTTAGAAAGCAATGGCAAACAACTGAGAATTAGTAAAGATTGCCTGGTAAAACCATAACACCAAGCAAATGCCAAGCTTGGTTTGCAGCATTCTCTACTCTGAAGGATACGCACCCAACATTCATTTAGAAGTTCAATTATAGGACGTAGTATTCAAACTTAATTTTGTTTTTCCCTAATAAGGCCCAACAAGGAAATCACCTTCCTGGTATGTACAGTCTTTTTTTTTTTTTTTTCCTTCTCTTTTGGTAAATTAAGATGATTGTGGCATTTTAACAGTTTTTGCATTAAATCTGAAGCTGCTTCCACGACGTGAAACTATTCCCTTAGTTGTCGACAAACAGGCAATATTTTCCTGGGTCGAGTCTTTAGCGTACAGAAATATAATAATAAAACACCTAAAGCTGTCGGAAAGGACATCAAACAATTGTCACTGATCCCTATATTATTATATCGTCCCCATGTGGGATGCAATTTGTCGTTAATTGAAGCCCCATCCTGGCTTTTGCTGGGTGCCCTGAATATAGCCGGGCCATAAATATGGCCTCTGCTTTTGGAATGATGAGGCAAATCTGGAAATCCAACAGTTACTGCAGAGGAAGAAAACTCCGACTCTACAAGAGCATCATTTTGCCAGTTCTTCTTTATGGAGCAGAAGCCCAAGCGTCCACCTTTTACCACACATGTCTACAAAGAATTATCAAAATTTTCTGGCCAGATACAATCTCAAACACTAAACTACTTCAAGTCACAAACCAAGAAACTCTAGACAATATGATAACCAAGAGAAGATGGAAATTGCTTGGCCACGTTATGAGAATGAATCCTGACATACCTGCCAAAACAGCTCTCACATGGATACCAGAGGGAAAGAGAAAAAATGGCGCCCAAAAACAACATGGAGACGAACGATAGAAAGTGAGCCGAGTGTAGCATCTTTGACATGGAAAACTGCACTGGAGATTGCACAGGACAAGAAAGCATGGAAAGTCCTCTCTGAAGCCTCATGTGCCACTAGACATAACGAGAACTGATGATAAATATGGCCTAACAGCTGAAAGGGGTTTCTGGGACCTCTCCACGGGTGATCCTCATCCGCATGGTGGCACTTTGTGTCACTGGGTGTTTATCGCTTGTTTGAAGTCCTGGTGTGGTACAACAAGAGATAGAGAGAGACCCCTGTTTTACTGGAAAGCCACAATCGAGTAATATTAGGCGTATGCAGTGGACAGCTTTTCTTGCTTATTTATTGGATGTCCTTGTGGATGTATGCGTGTGTATGTCAACGTGTGTGTGCTGGCGCGCGTGTAAAGAGCGAGAAAAAAAAGAGAAGGGGGGGGGAGAGACATAGAGAAAATTACTCTATATTTGTCTACCTACAATTAAATTAGCAGTAGCAGTGGTAATAATAGTAGTATTCGTATAGAAGCAGCAGCGGTAGTAATAGCAACAGCAGCTGTGATAGTCGTGGTGGTTGTGGTAGTAGAAGTGGTGGTGGCGGTGGTGGTAATAGTAGCAGTAGTAGGAGCAGCAGCAGTAACAGCAGCAGTAACTTGAGGCAGATGAAAAGAAACACTCCACACAAATGCTATAGATCTACTTTCCAATTTAAAAAAAAAAAATTAAGTAAAGGAATGATAACTGCTCTAACTCGAGAAATTCCCCTTTTCAAAGACCAAACGAAACTGTTAATCTAAAGACATATTTTATTTACCCATGCTCTACATTAAAAACAGTACAATTTAATTTTACCTGGCTAGTGTTGTCAAGCAACTGACGTATGTAGAGTATCCAGAAATAAGTACTGCTGTTATTGTAGTACCAGACAACTTCTTCCTAGAACACCCTGTGGTCTGCCGGCTGCAAGTTAGTGACACTGTTAGAATAGCGTATCGCCTTTTATCCCGCTCATCGCACATCGGTGCTCACTACCGTCGACACGTTCAGGCTTAGACACAGGAAGCCCAGGCTTGGCGCAAAGGAAGGAGGATGAATGCCTGCGGGCTGCTGGAGAAAACCAAACAAGGCAGGATGGACAGGGACAGACAGGGTGGGGGATGCTAAAACAAAAAAGATATCTTGTGGTTGCAAACATATCTAGTTGCCAACACGTTGGCCAAGTAAATTAAAAGCTTCCGGCATTAATTACTTTGAACTATGCTCTCCCCTCCCGCTTCCATTTACACCTTTCTAAAGCCTAGTGTGACCATCGATTAATTAATTTGCGAGTCACTGGGAGAATGAGTCAATTGCAGGACTTCTGTTGTTGTTGTAGCGGTATGCGACGGTACGCAGTACTAACAGTAGTTAATATATACTGTTGGGAGCATATTCTCTTAAAGAGGCCAAAATGAAGTCACTGCCTGGAGAATACCATTTTATGTAGGTTAAATAAAGGGGGGGGGGGGGGAATTAACACAAGTCAGGTACATTTATATATATATATATATATATATATATATATATATATATATATATATATATATATATATATATATTTGACAGAAGCACTTGAGCATAGCTCATTTGGCTCAGTGCCTTGAGCCTTTCATGGAAGCCTTTCAGCCTTGGTGCCACGAATACTGTTAATATGGGGAAGAGTGCAGCTTTTCAGCAATCCCCTGGCTCAAACCCGAGACCAGGCACGCATGGGGATTGTCACCTGTCAAGGGGCTATTTAACGAAGTTTGCTTTGCGGGCACAAATGTTTTTAAAAAATGGAAATCGTCGAGGGCCAGTTACCCAAGCCCAAGTCTGCAAAGATTAACACACTACAATAGTAGCTCTTCCGCCTTATGTACTTTCATACTTAAGGAGTCATTTATATCCCGTGCCCGTCTTCGTGTTGATCGGCCCCTGCCCCTCCTTCCTGGTACCATACCCTCTGCTGTAATTTTTACCAATCCGTCGTGCCGCTTGATATGACCACAAAATTTTAGCTTCCGAGACAGGATGCTGTTTATTAGCCAATCTTACTTAATGTTCAGATCTGTCAAGATGTCACTGTCAACAGCCGACTGCTCATAATTAATGAACAAATTACTGTACACATTACATAAAAGTTGTTAAACAGTTATAGAAACCAGACTTCATTACCATTTTCAGCCTCTGACCCTTACCTGCAGCCAAAGCTTCATACAGAAAGTGTTCTTTGTCTGCAGCTACTCTGAGGTATGACTTATCCTGCATCACCTTTAGCCTATCTGCACTAGTCAGCAATGCAAGGATGGATCGCATGCACACAGTCGGGATGTCTCTTGTACAACCCAGGATCACCAGCCTAGCTTCATTCTGTATGGGCTCCAGTTTCCCTGACTCTTCGAGACAGTGAGTAATTCCCTATCCATAATCAATCACTGAGATGATTAAGTGCTGGCAAAGTGTGAACAGCATTCTCTGTTCCATGTCCATCACTGCCATAATCTTTAGTGCACTGAGATCTTTTCGAGCCTTGTTCACGACTCCCTCTATGTAATTCTTGAAAAACAATTTTCTGTCAAAGCAGTCTGTTGTCTTTTTTTTTTTTTTTTATGTCACTGCCTTTTATTTTGAGTCAAAAACATCCTCTCTAACAATACTGTTGTCCAAAGAACACCACAGGACGGTTGTTTTTTCTGAAATGACTACAGCACACATTTCTGTACACCAGTCGGTCACCTTATTTCATGTCGCCTGTAATTCTTGAGCTAATTAACTACGACCACTTTCCTTCCTATTTACGAGAATAGCATCTGTAAATGTCAATATTCTGCCGACACTCCGGGTGTTTCCTGGTCGATCACCCTATCTACTGTGCTTCGTGCAGAGTAGCAAGCATCACTTCAGAGGTCCTGGGTATTTAGCGACCTTTGGATATTTTCTCCAGGTAATGCCAGTGTGTTGGGAAATGAACCGACAGTGAGACTGGCCGGCTCTGCACCACTTGATGGTGAACTGATGTATGACAAGCTAGATATTGTGAGGACAATTTGGGGGCAAGTGAATACTGCAGAGGCACAGATAGATCATTAAGATCTGAGGAGAATGGCGCTGCAAGTAGTCACTGGGAAATCTGGCAGACGCTCAACACTCAGGAGAAGGACGAGATGGAAATGCAGTCAGACAGTTACTGGTGAAATCTGAATTGGAACTCTTCGCTTGCTGCTGAAGATGAAGACGGAGCGCTTATGGGAGTGTTCCGAGTGCTGTGATATCGATTCTTAATTCATCATTCAAAGTTCAACATATGTTGTCTACCTATAATAAAGTTCATAATTGGTTCTGTGCCGACTCTCCTCCTGATATCGTTCCTCAGTTAATCTTTCCTCGTTACACCTAGCCTAGTACGTAAACATTTGACTTCTGCCGTGACTATTTCCCTTCTGTCTTCTGAAGACAGTGTCCATGCATGACATTGATAGCATAGTGTTGGTGTGAATAGTGTGTTGAACAGTGTTCTTTTAGTGTTCATATTCACATACTTGCATTTCAAAATTGGTGCCATTTGGCCTAAAACTTAACTGGCTTTATTGCATCTTTGCTGGATTTCTTTATTATTTCTTACGTTTTCTGAAAAAAAAAATGCTTCCCAGATATGTACAACTTCCCAGATATGTACAACTTCCCAAATATGTACAACTTCCCAGATATGTAGAATCCTTCGCTTACTTTAACTGGTAGAGTAAATATAGTATATCTGAAGGTCGTGGGTTTTATTTGGACTCCGTCTTTCGGTTGGTGATTACAGTTGTTTTGTAATGGATCGTGGTAGGTGATCACTCCAATGGTAATTCAGGACAGTCCATTCAACATCTAAAACCGACGACTGGAAGACAAATGTCAAGTCAATGGCTGTGTCTGCATCGCTAGACCTCATTGCCATTCTAATCGGCCTCCCATCATTGATGCAGACCATATCGGAGTCAACCATGGCCTCTGCAAGAGCAATTCCCTGTCGGTTTTCTCCGCTGCTGTCCCATTCTCTTGCGTTGAAATCTACACATATGAGTAACCTGTCACCTAGTAACTCCTCCAATTTCTTGAGCCAGCCCCGTTGTTCCCTACTGACAAAACAGGCTACCGTGGCATAAATATTTATAGAAGACACTATAAGACAAGTATGCATGCTGGAGAACACTGGGCGAGGAAAGGAGTGGGTCAGAGTACCAGAGAAAAAGTTTGACCTGTTAAGGGTTATGATCACATTGGGCCGGGAGTGCAGAGAGTGGCAAGTGGGTGCTACGGAGGTAGTAGTCTTAACAGTTGATTCACGACGATTCATGCCCATGTGATCTGATTATCTATACAGATGGGTCGGTGTTTAGAGAAATGAGAAGTGCCTGGGGGTTCGTAGCAAAAGCCAGTGGAAAATCTTTAGTGCAAGACAGCCTAGCATACGACATCACAACATCTAGCATGAGAATGGCGGTGGAGGCGGTAACTGCAGCTCTTCGGTGGCTAGAGAAAAAGATGAATACACATGTTGTGATTGTTACAGACTCTGAAGGCATGCTGAGAAATGTGAAGACAGGGATCCTTCGAGCAGAGTGGCAAGCTTCACTAGGAAGGTCACAGGTAGTGAGTATACTTTGTGGGTAATGAACAGGCAGATAGATTAACTGGATCTGCACCACTGGGCGATGATCCGATACATGAAAAGGCAGACAGGGTCAAGACCCTTTGGGAACAAGCAACATAGTCGGTAGAGAAAGAAGATTATTATGGTCTAGAGAGAATGCGGCACCTCGGTGTGACCAGAGGGTCTGGCTGGCTCACTACACTCTTAGGAAAGGCACGACGGGCATATAACCAGATTGTGACAGGTACCATCAGTTTTGGCTGCTGAAGACGAGAATGGAGCACGCATGGGAATGCCCGGAGTGCTGTGATGTCAATACTTGACTCAACTCAACACAACTCTGCACGGAGCATGTCTCCACCTTTCTCACATGCTCTATGAGTCCGTTACAAATACTGCATGTGTGCACGCTGATTCTTAAGGCAGCGGAAGATAGCAGTGACTGCCTCCACCGCCATTCTCAAACTAGACGTTGTGATATCATATGCATGGCTTTGTTGCACTAAGCGACGTCCATTCTCTTTGGCTATGAGCTCCCATGCACTTTGTCTGTCTTTCATTACAGAGCCATTTTGGACGGGAATTGCACTTCTGATTCTGCAGCATCAGCTGACCAGTCTCTGCACTCACAATCTAAAGTGATTAGAACCCTACAGGTCTGAAGCCAGCTCGGACGCATTGACCCACTCATCTTCTCGCCCAAATTTTTCAAGCCTGCACACATGTCCAATCGTGTCTTCAGCATGCCATCCAAGACCTTCCTCTTTTCAGTCTGTGACCCTTAGCTCTAACCAGGTTTTTGTCCCCGCTTCCGTTATGGCGGCGCTAGCAATAATGAATGTTTCAAGGCGAGAAGTTTACGTATTGTATTGGTTTTTATCGCTTAAATCAAACCTCTTACCAGTTCAATCACAAAAGAACCATGTGTTCCACACTGGATGCCGCATAGAAGTTATTGTCTTCGTTAGATACTGTGTAATCATTAATTGTTTGATGTGTTTGCAACTGGTAATAAGTCACAGCCCTCAGCGCCCTTAGCAACATGATCGAACTATAAGCGAATATGGTTTACCATGTTTAATGTGCACCCGAAAACACAAGGATCAGAGAGATTCAGAGCTGCATATGTCCAATCTCTCATGCAGAGAAGCACACCAGATGTTCTTCCTTGAGAGCTTGGTCTAGTCCTATAAGTATTTGTAACTATAGGGTGAAAAGAGCACACTTTGGGTGTCAGTCCCTTGATCAGGAAAACCCTTCTACAGTCAAGACCGCTGTGCGTGACCGAAGAGGTACAAAACACAACGGATCTAGAGGAGAAAACCTGGATTTAAAAAAAAAAATTAAGCCTACGGTAGACCTATGTGCCTATTGGCTGAATGACTGCAGGTTCTACAGTCGTGAACGTGGAACGTCTGGTTAGCGGGTGGGGCGGAGCCAGGCGTAAGGACTCCAACAGGATATCCTCTGCCTCTCCCCTAGCAGGCAGGTAATACTAGGGTGACCGTTTACTTCCTGCATGAAAATATTGTTTTTCTATGGAATTTGTACTTAATTTTTTACTAGGTAGACATCAAAAATGGTTTGGCCATGTAACAATACTGGCATCAGACAGGGTACTACGGAGAGCAATGTTATACAGATACAGGGAAAACAGATCAAGAGGTTGACCGCGCAGGACATGGACAGCAGAAATATCAGACACAGAAAAGTACTTTATACGAAACGAACAGAAGGGCCCATTCCAAAGATCTCTTCCTGTCCTGACGCCCCGAGGCATTCCAGGAGTAGAGGAAGGAAAATAGCAGAAAGAAGACTCTACTAAAGAAGCATAAACGATAACGCAAAAAAAAAAAAAAAATACATTCTGGCATCAGATATGTTAGGAGGAAAGGTGAGATACCGCAGCCTAGCTGTGAACCACACTACAGTGTACATCCACTCTATTAAACAAAAACGCAGTTGAAGATGTTGATAATGTTTACATTATAGATATATGTATCTGTGCCGCAATGATTATGTATTTATATCCCTTTATGGTTATCAAACTACCTCCCGGCTTCACTACACAACGCTTAAAGGTTTGATGCCATTGCGGTGAAGGGTCGGGAATTTTCCTCACTTCACACTTGCTGCTTTGGAATTTCCTCAGTAAAGTCGTCTGGCTCTCTCATAACGATTGCCTGACTTCGGAAGACATTCTCTGGTAGCCCAATAGTCCAGGGCTAATGTGCAAAAGTTCATATTTAACAGGATGATTAGCTGGACTGCAGTGTACTAGTACAAATATGAGAGCGACAGTAAGGCAGTTTTCAGCTTAATTCGCATGGCTGCGCGATGGCTATGGCTATATGTTTGAATCCCTATTCACGTGGGGACTTTCCAGTATTGGCCTGTGTTCTTATGTCACATACCTACTGCTGATTCATAGCAATTTCATCCCAGGTGATGCGAGTACCTATGTAGATGGCTCTGTGTTGAGAGGCAGAAGAAGTGCATAATGGTTCATTGTAAAAGCGAACGAACGTCTCTGTTGCGTGTCGGTTCAAGGATATCAACATTGTTTAGGTTAACTGAGAGCTGACTTGGTTGACCGGAGGGCTAACACGGCCTGAGTAAATATTGTCAATAGTGTGAGCCGCCGGTGTTGGCCTAAGACTGGAGGTGACAGAGGGGCTTGAGTAAATATTTTGTGTAAGTATCGACTTAGGACCAGTGTTGACCAGTCGGCTCACTGGGTGTCAACCAGCCTGGGTAAAGAGTCATAGCTAAGTTGCTAAGGCTGATATGAGGTTAAAACGTGCATAATGTGGGAACCTTAATTATTACGGGGGAAGGGGAGAGGGCTCATAGAGAACGCACGTATCTAAATAGTGGAGACCAGAACAGAGCAGAGCAGTCCAGAGTTGAGGACTGAGACTGTCGTGAAATGATAAACCATTACACATCAGTCTGTAAAACTGGTAACCTAACTTACCTGTAAATTTTCACAAAATTCAAACTTGGACTCGTCCAGAAAGATATAGTCCCTTATATCTATATATATATAGGCCTTTATTGGACAACATTATTATGTCTACCTTTTCTGGTTACTTTAACTAAACTCCACTTTTAAATGTATATATCTTAGATATATATATTAAGGGAGTTATTTGAGGTTTCGTGGAAACCGATTTACTCCCTGCTCATGTATACTATGGACTTCTTTTTGTACCAACGCCTGAAGTGTCTAAGTGACGCTATTCTCTTTGCCAGCTTCCTAGCGTCCAGACGTGTCAATCTATGCCTGTATCATTTCATTTTTCAAGGCGATCTGGAATGTCTCAGTTTTACATATGCTTGGGTAAGTTAATTATAGTTTACGAGTACTTAAAATGATGTCTGTAAAGTAGTCACTGCTGTAGAGAGATCAGTATCGGCTGTGTGATCACACTTAGTTCGACCGTTCTTGATCGCTAGAGAAGCGGATTCGAACGTAGACCTTCCCCTGTACAGACTAAATAGCTTATGCCCTCAATAAGCACCCATACTGGTAAAACTTAATACCCTTACAAGTGTGTACTTTTTAAACTAACTATAGAAATCTGTACATACAAAATGGGGACAGAATTAGGTCAGGACTTTGTTAACCAGAGTATGGAGTGGTTTGACCCAGATCAATGAATGCTAGGGCGGACTTTGGGAAGTCTAGTGAATGCAGGTACTGACAGTAAATATTGGTGTCTGTGTGCAGAGGGAGGGGAGAGAGAGAGAGTGATATATGTGTTAGAACACTATCCATCTCCACTATATATCTGACTTGCCTTCTCTTGCACTAAACAGACAGATGAATATAGGAGACTTATGTCTCTTGGTCTGGAAAGGCATTCTGAGGAATGAAACAGGGGAGCGAGGGTGGAGTAAGCAGATGTGGGATATGACTGATGCTTGTTCTGTCTTTCCTGTCAAGATGTTACCCTCTTGGTAATGACTAATTCTGAGTTATTTCTTGGCAGGATGAATCCGTTGTGAGGAGCTGGCAGAAGATTCACAGTCCAACCAACACCCACCAATCAATCAATCAATTAACCAATCACCCACTTATTATCACCCAACTACCAATTGAGAAGACTGTCCTCCTCAAGATGGGGTACAATATAACCCAAACACCATCCAGTGCCAGAGCATGTGTGTAACTCAGGGACAGTACTGTGAGTTACTCGTGGGAGCAGGTGCTGTGTGCCTATCCAGTTGCTGTGTGCCTATCCAGTTGCTGTGTGCCTATCCAGTTGCTGTGTGCCTATCAAGGTGCTGTGTGCCTATCCAGTTGCTGCGTCCTCTATGGTGAGGTACTCTTTCATTACCTGATCCTGTTGAGCAGAAGTACCAGGGTCAAAGACAGTCGATTCACCCGGAGCTGAGTGAGGCATCAACAGTGGAACTGGGATAAGTGAAGTTTATGTCTCAATTATGCTATATTCCCCACAGCTCCACTGGATTCCAAGGATGAATATATGCTTCCTCCCGGACTTTCTGACTGTTTAACTTTGGTTGATTATAGTCATTGTATTCTGGAATCCAGCTGTTGTGTTTTGACATCTACTTCACTATTTTCTATCTTGTACATGTTGTAACAATTACATGCATTCATTTTCATGGCTGACTTAGGTTTCTCTATGTCACCTTCTTAAGTGTTTAGCAGTTGTGTGTGTATGTATCTTCATTATATGTGTTAACATTGTTATGATATTGAACTATCATAACCTGGGGGCTTTCTTTAGTAAGTAGTGGGGGTGTCCAGCCAAGTGTGCCTAGAAATATTGTATTCATAAACTGACATATTTTGTAGTGCCAATACTTGAGTTGCCCTACTCCAGAGATAAGTTGATCGTATATTGGCCACGGGGAATCCCTTAGACCAATACGAGCCAAACGACTCAACATAATTATCTCTGAGTGCTGTTGGTTCTGAAGGAGAAATCCTTACATTAGGCACGCGACAGGAGTGATATGTGACAGCAGTGCAGATCTATGAGATATCGACGCGCGTGGCGGTCCTGGTCACTACTTAAACAAGGCAGCGATTCTATAATTACGAGAAGATGACGGCGTCGACTGTATGCTGAGGGAGCTTGGAGTCCGGCCGACCAGTGTAGAGTATATCAACATGGCTGAATTTTCTGCGTGCATTTTGGGAGTCTAAGGATTATAGGTTTTCAGTGAGCAGAGGTAAAAGAGTCTGTTAGAGTATATCAACCGAGGTCAGCTGTGTACGTAAGATGGAGTCTGTTCATCCCTATTGCTAGTCCTGACGTGGGAGTTAGCCAGCGACCGAGGCACTGAAGCGGTGAGCTCAAGAGTCTGATCGACACCAAGTCATAAGCTGTGTCATAAAGCGCCGCTAGAACTCTTCTGGCGGGTATGAAGCGTAATGAGGTTAGTTCCATGTTAGCCAACATAAGGACAAATGTCACGCTGCTTCATACCCTTTTTGTATGTGTGCGGGTTTGTAGACACGAATGTTTTTGTTAATAAATGTATAACGGACAATCGTTGAGTTTTCCTGACAGTATGTTGTGTACAACAGTTTGGAGTTAGTCATATCCTAGACACTTGTTCATTTGTTCGTGTGTTGTCACCTCATATTAGCAGACGACAGAGCAACAAATCCTAGAATATGATACCTCAACATCCAGTTTGAGGAATGAGGTGTAGGCAGTCTTTGCAGCTTTCCGCTGGCTCGAGATCCAGCTGCACACATGTGTCCTAATTGTAATTGACTCACAGAGCATGTTGGCAAAGCAAGACATGTGTGCTGCTCGTAGATTGGCAAGCATCCCTTCAGAGGTCGAAAGTAGTTAGCTTCCTTTTGTTTCCCGCATGTTTGCAGATGTACGGGTAATAGGGAAATAAAGAGGCTGACAAACTGGCTTGGTGGTACATTGATGCACGACAAGCTATACGTTATCAGGGCCCTTTGAAATCTGCTGAACAGTGCTTAGGCACAAATAGATAGTCACGGTCTGAAGTGGCGAGAGAATCTAACCAACGCCCAACGGGGAAAGGCGAGACCAACGTACATTCAGACTTACCGGTACCATCTGAACTGGACCTCTGAGTTGGGGACAGAGGGCCTGTCTCAATGTCCTGTGTGCTATGATGTCAGTTTTTATCTCAAGTTGACCCAGCATGAAATAATTACAAGAAAATGTTATGGGATGTAAAGGCTGGACTGGCGCGAAAGTAACCATATTACTTATCTAAATCCGATTGGTCTATAAAATATGAATATCGCGTTTAAATTTTCAAAAACTTAAGTGTGACTTAAAGCGCGCTAATAAGTTTTTGGCTTTATTTTTGTAAGCAGGAAACTTACGAAATTCCCGAATTGGATTTGAAAGACAGGTCACGTCTGAGGCCAAGGAAATGGAGGGCCTAACGCGGCTTAACGCGGCTTAACACGGCTGTCTCGAAAATTACATTTGGCAACAACAATCGATTCAGTAATCATTAACTGGAAACAGTCTTTAGTCTAAAAGTATTATCTTTTGCTTGGATACTATAGGATTGCGTCACGCGGACAGCGCAGACACTTTCATTTCCGCGCACAGTGTTCTCAGCAGCGTCAACATTGCATGTCTTCACGTCAAGGTGTGGAACGAATGTAGTTATGTTGAAATATCTGGTCGCTTGCAATGTCTACACGTCAAGGTTTGGAACGAATGTAGTTATGTTGAAATATCTTGTCACTTGCAATGTCTATAAGTCAAGGTGTGAAATGAATTTAGTTATGTTGAAATATCTTGTCACTTGTAATGTCTAAACGTCAAGGTGTACAAACGTGTGTAGTTATGTTGAAATATCTTGTCGTTTGCAATGTCTACACGTCAAGGTGTGAAACCAATGTAGTTATGTTTAAATATCTTGTCCCATGTAATGTCTAAACGTCAAGGTGTGGAACGAATGTAGTTATGTTGAAATATCTTGTCACTTGCAATATCTACACGTCAAGGTGTGGAACGAATGTAGTTATGTTGAAATATCTGGTCACTTGCAATGTCTACACGTGAAGGTGTGGAACGAATGTAGTTATATTGTTGAAATATCTGGTCGCTTGTAATGTCTACACGTCAAGGTGTGGAACGAATGTAGTTATGTTGAAATATCTGGTTACTTGCAATATCTACACGTGAAGGTGTGGAACGAATGTAGTTATGTTGAAATATCTGGTCGCTTGTAATGTCTACACGTCAAGGTGTGGAACGAATGTAGTTATGTTGAAATATCTGGTTACTTGCAATATCTACACGTGAAGGTGTGGAACGAATGTAGTTATGTTGAAATATCTGGTCGCTTGCAATATCTACACGTGAAGGTGTGGAACGAATGTGGTTATGTTGAAATATCTGGTCGCTTGCAATGTGTATTTGTTATCTGTGAGTCATTAACGACTGATATTATATGGAAGTGTTGGTGGGGGGGGGGGGGTGGAGAGGGGGGGGGGGGGGGGGGGGGGGGGTAGGAGGTGGGGGGGGGGGGGGGGTGGCTTGGGGGGGGTAACGGGACTGATGTAATGTATTTGTTTATTCTGATGATTATTATGGAAGGAATGTGTTGGGTGGGGGGGGGGGGGGGGGGGGGGGGGGCTTCTTTTTGCGCTAATGCCAAAGCAGTGTTAACTATCTCTCTCTCCATATGTGTGTGTGTGTGAGTGTGAGTTTAACATATGATCTTCAGCCTTACACCCCCCCCCCCCCCCGCACGTACACACACACAAACGCACCATTTTTAAAAAAAATCATGTTTATTGCAGACGGAAATGACCGAAATGCTCCTAAAAATCGCAAATCAGAATCTCCTCACAGTGCACGAAATGCTTATCACGGGCCTTCCCTGCCACTCCCCAGTTTAGGATCTCTAATTTCATATTTCGACCTTATTGTCTACTAATCTGTGCACACAGATGGTGGTTCGGTTGATTAGTTTGCAGTTATTTGGCAATGGACTGCGCGATGACACAATACCGACATTGACTGGATAGTGGAACTAAGAACTGCAATGACATGTGGAGAAAAGAAAAAAATGATTTAAAAAATATAGTTTTAAAGGTCGGACTACAAAAAAGTTACGAAAAGACAATTGGCTTGATCACATTAATAAACAGGTAAGCAGAATGTCACACTAGAGACAAAAACAGTAAAAGTTTCAAATTAATGTACATATTTGCGGTAGGTAGTAATTTTGATTGCCAAGGCAATATACAAACATTATCAAAGAAACTGACGATCTGCACAGCAAAGCAAAATCAGCTTTCAAACGTCTTAACAAAATATGGAACGCTAAATTATAAAGTATATATAGTTTTAGAACTAAGTTACATATTTCCAGTTCTCGTCTTTCAACACATGCTAGTTAAAATGAAGAATCACTGAAGAAATGTAACGAAAATTTGGTGTTTTTGAAAACTAATGCATGCGGAAATTGATGAACATTAAATGGAGGGAATAAACTGAAGAGAGAAGAAATAAGAGAAATCTGGTGGTATTAGTAGGTTTCAGACAACGAAGGTGGCTTTGTACTATTCACGTTTTATGAAAAAGGAAGCAGAGAATCATCAAACAGGCGTTGAAATGAGAAACAGATGGAAAAAAGACCTCAAAAAAAAACCTTAACACGAGAGAGTGAAAGGAGCCAAAGCTACTGGCCTAGATTTCATTTATAATGTAGTTTTATATATAGTGTCAATGTAGTCGATTTTGTATTTCAGTGTGAAGATTTTATTTATTTGCTTCATTATAATCAATTTCTTATTTATCAAGATATACACCATTCGCATCAGTCACTGAGGGCTTATCTCTAAAATATTGCCTGAAGACGTGAAATTGGGTCCCTTACGTATACCATTCATAAAACGAATCGAAATGAGTTTGCTCGAAACAGAGGCTGACGTAAAATATAAATTACTAGGTCGCCTTCAAAAGTGATATCTTTATACTGCTTAGAAATAAGTCGAATTCCACCCTCAGGGACCTCTCGCGACATGTTTGGTAGAATTCAGCGCTGCTATTTCTGATTTCCTCTAAAAATTCCAATAACATATTTTGGAAAATCATAACACTAGGCAAATACAATGCATGTGAATGTTCAGTCACACATTTCGTGAATGGACGACAAGAGACCACTGTATATTTCTAATAGCACAGGAAGTCAAATAGCCGTCTTGAAGACAAGCACATAGAGTACTCAGAAGATTCTCGGAGAAGGGTTACGCTAAAAATATACCGGATTTAACGAACTCGACCACCATGAACAAGATGGATGTTAATCTGAAGGCAGAGTACTGAAAATAGTAAATGCAAAACACTGAAACAAACCGAGCTTGTATCTGCGATGGAACTCACCGGTAACATTAATATAAAAGATAGATGAGAACATTTCTCACAACTGCTCTACAATTAATGATATTTTCTCTAGCTGCGAATGTTTTCCCGGCGTGGATTCTCCAGTTTTCAGAAGATATGGCACTTTTGCTCATTAGTGAGATAGTTTTCATTTGTCTTGGTGGCGTTGCATAGTCTCCCGACTTTGGTGTTGCAGATATTGTACCTTGTCTGCACTGTTGTAGACATTGCACGGTATATATATCTTGTTAAAGACATTGTACTCTGTCTGTAGGGCCAGATTTAAACTTGAAAAGGTCTAAGATATATAAAAACCCAAGACCCCTTCTGTTTTAAATTACTTTATATATATATATATATATATATATATATATATATATATTATATATATATATATATAATATATATATTCATGCATGTATGTATGTTTACGCCTTTAAAAAAATATAGATGTTAAAAATGTATTGTTTAATTTTTAGTAATAGAACTTGTGTCTGAAAAATCACATAAATTAAATAATTTAATACCTCTGAAGGCCCAGTTGATAAAAAAAAAAAACTATATTGTGAAAATAAGAATTTGTTGATACCCCGCTGATTGTGAGGCCCTAAGCTGTAGCTTTGTTAGCTAGCACCGTGTGTCTGTCATGTTACAAAAACTGTACCGCACCTGCCTTGTTAAAGACACGTACATTATACCGCACTTGCCTTGTTAAAGACATTGTATCGTGTATATTTTTATTTTTTTTGCAGACAATATACCGCACCTACCTCGTTGAAGACAATTTGTCGTGTATATTTTGTTGCAGACGCTATACCGTACCTGCCTTGTTGAAGACACTATCGTGTATATTTTGTTGCAGACGCTATACCGTACCTGCCTTGTTGAAGACACTATCGTGAATATTTTGTTGCAGACGCTATACCGTACCTGCCTTGTTGAAGACACTTTCATGTATATTTTGGTGCAGACACTATACCGCACCTGACTTGTTAAAGACATTGTATCGTGTATATTTTGTTGCAGACAATATACCGCACCTGCCTCGTTAAAGACAATGGGTCGTTGTCGCGTGCGAATGTGCACCAGAACGCACCGGTACGGAGTGAGCAAATAAGACGTCAAAACAATACGTAACGTTGTTATGATAATATTGTTGTCAAAGCAGTTGATGTTTATAGTGCGAAGGAGACGGACGTGGGAATCCTTGAGGACGCTTTACCCCGGGATCCCACGGAAGCAAACGTTATATAAAGTTGGATCCTTGAGGACGTTTTACCCCGGGATTCCAAGATAGACCTCAGCAGGAAGCTGGTTAATACTACATTCTCGGCAGTAAGCCGGTATACTTTCATTGCTTAATTCGGACTTGTCCGAGGAGAAAGTAAATCGTCTGGATCTCAAGGTCGGACTGCGACCTATCGTGAGGACATATCATTACATGGATGTACGAGCGAGCTTTGGTTGAACGAGTTGATTATTACTTGCATATGTATCCTTTGTGTTAATCATTGCTGATTGTATATATCAATACAACCGTTGGAACTTAACGCATAGCGTTCGAGCTCTACATTTTGAAAGCATTGAAGTAACTACTGTTTTACCCCTACTTGGCCTATTTCATCTTGGTACCACACAAATCAGCATGAAGCTCTGCACGTCACAGTGAAGCTCCGCACGTATCAGTCGTGTATATTTTGTTGCAGACAATATACCGCACCTACATTGTTGAAGACACTGTATCGTGTATATTGTGTTGCAGACACTGTGTACCGTATAGCATGCTGCAGACATTGTGCGTTGCTTACTTAGTTACATTAATTGTGAGGGGCTTGCTTAGTTTCAAAAACTGTGAGGTGCTTACTATGTTACATACATCGTTAGGTGCTAACTTTGTTATATACAATTGTGAGGGGCTTACTTTGTTAAATGCACTGTGAGGTTTTTACTTTGTTACATATGTGATAGGCTCGAGAACGCCAACGACTGCAGTTGAGCAGATTGTCGATTTTGGTTTGTTTGTCCGATACCTTCATTTAGTCTGGTTTACGAAAGCGGAAGTCTATCCAATGAATATAAAAAGACCAGCTCACTCGCTGTTTGGGTCTTTTTAACTTTCGGACGGACCCTGTAGGAGACCTACCCAGCTGTTGTAGCTCTGCGCATGGGCTTGCCAGCATGGGTATAGGCGACTACAGGGGAAGGCCGGTTGTCTGTCTTTCGCAGCGGTGGTATGCTTTCCAAAGTTAGTCCGGAAATTGTCTCTAGTAGTTGTACTGTGTAGTATGTCGGGGTGTGTTCTCGCTAGGATGGCAGATAGCTATAAGTGATTTGTTTGTCTAGTGGCAAAATGACGCTTAACGTACATGTTAAATATGTTTCGGTTTTTGCCATTGTTGAGGTAATCTCGCTGAGAGTATGGTGTCATTATCATATTTCTTTGTTAGCTGGAGATGATTTGCACTTTAGATTCTGCCTATGGTGGAGCACGTTGGTTCTTGTTAATATTGTTATTTGAGAACCACGCTGATTATTTGTTAAGTGAAATAAACAGATGTTCAATGTGGTAATCATAGTTTCAGTTGTTTTTGGTTCAGATTAGAACTTGTAGTTAGTGTGCCTAGTTTATTTATTGTTATTGCTGATCTAGACTGTACACAGAAGATATCATGTCCGGGCTAGAATATTCCTGTTTCCAGTCTCCGCCTAACGAACTCTTTTTCCTTCGTGCTTCTAGTACACATACATTATTAGGTGTTTACTTGCTTACATGCTTTGAGAGGTGCCTAATTTGTGACATACATTGTCCGTCGCTTACTTTGTTACACACATTGTTAGGCCCTGACTTTGTTACATTCATTGTGAGGTGCTTACTTTGTTATATACACTGTGCTTACTTTGATGTATAAATTTTAATGTTATAAACATTGTCAGGTGCGTACTTTGTTATATACATTGTATAGTGCTTATTGTGTTACATACACTGTCTGTTGCTTACTTTGTTTCATACAATGTTCGGTACTTACTATGAAGGCTAGTTTACATAGCAATAGGTAGGCTTATTATGGAATACGCATCAAACTCATAGGTTTTAAGTAAGTTAGTATATTCTACCATACCAGGACATCACACAGAGCGATAAACACCCGGTGACACAAAGTGTCCACCATGCGGATGAGGATCATCCGTGGAAAGCGCCCGAAAACCCCGTTCAGCCGTTAAGTCATATTTATGGCCGGCTAAATTTAGAGCACCCAGCAAAAGCCTAGGCGGGGCTTAATAATAACCCCTATTTTTTTTTTTTTATCCTACAAGGGGACGACTTCTTTGATGTCATAGGTTTTATCAGTGAAAATAAACTTGTGTGACCTGTACGAGGTTCCAAATATGCGTTAACGAATAACACAGGGAGCAATGCAAAGCTTTAAAGAAAGAGAGATAACAAAATTGTTGTCTTGGAGCTCTTTGGAATTCTTAGACAGTATCCTTTTCTTAGTTTGAAAAGCTTAACAGGCTTCCAAACTATTTGCTGAATTATATATTTTGAGAAGAAAAGAAAAAAACTCTCAGGAAAAGTATAAATCCTTTTGCAAGAGAAACTTTGGCACACACATGCAAATATAACAAGGAATAGGATTATGTGTGAAGCTTTTAAACCAAAAATATAGTTTACCTGTCCATTTTTATTTAGCGTAGACTGAGTCACAGCTAAGAGCTTTTTTCACGTTATATACTCTGATAGTCAGTATGTCTCCAGTTTTCAAAACTAGTCCTCCAAGCCATCTAATGGTCCAAACATGACAGCACGTCTGTACAATTTGTGGAATGAAACTTTTAGTTATTTTGAAGCCCCGCTGTGGCTCTTGCCGCAGGACCTGAATAAAGTCGGGCCTGAAATATGGCCTAACCGCTGAACGGGGTTTCCAGGACCTTTCCACCGGTGATCCTCATCCGCGTGGTGACACTTTGTGTCACCGGGTGTTTATCGTTTGTAAGATGTACTGGTGGGGTACGACTTACATACATACATACATTCTCAGAATGCTGCCCCCTAAAAACAGAAATAGCCCAGAAGTAAATCCGAGCCTAATGTGAATCCCTAGAAATGGAAAGAGGTTATCTTACGAAGAATTGGAAATCTGAGGCAGCCACGTCTATCTCAGAGCTTAAAAACATCACAGACTTTTAAAACAATTTATGAAGCTGAACTGGAAAGAAGATCATAACAATCACAGACCAGTGCATGCTGTAAAGCGTGGAAAGAAAGACGCTACGAAGCAGAATTGCCATAATATGATTTTGATAATTTGAGGGCAGAAGGTATATTTCAACGCAAGAGAACTTAGTGACGATGGTCAGATTTATAGAAAGAGGATAATGGAAAAGAAAAAAAGATAAATACTCTGATGGCTTGTATACTTCAGTGGGGCGGTAGGAGAGTCCACCCCCATCCAAAATTCTACTGTTCGCGTGGAACGGTGAAAGACGACCGCCTATGATTTTCGGCAAGACACATGGTGATGGTGATAATTCCTGGGTGAGTGGGGGTCGTTGGGCGATTCACTAAACAGGGGTGGGGTTAGGACCGAAAAATTTTTGGAAACACTTCCATAAAGGAAATCATCGTCATCATTATATGGCAGGGTTTTTTTTGCAGAAGATCACTCTTATCATGGAACTTCAGAAAACCACCTGCCCAGGTTTTCGTTGATTTTCTTTGCACACTGATGTGTTAACTGTTCCCTAAGTAGTAGATGATGCTGTGTTTGCAGAGGTTTTTGCCCTGGTTGTTTAGCGCATATAGCAGAAAACTTTGCCGATGCGGCTTGTCATCATCATCATTTTCATCATCATCATCATCATCATTATCGTCGTAATTGTTGTGTGTCGTGCCGGTAAGCGGAGGCTGTTATATTTCGCCATCTCACACGATCAGGAGAATCAGAGATCAGATCAAAGTTGGCCAGGCGAACCAGGTATTTATCTCGTTGCCTTTTTCTGGTTCCCTCTCCATTAATCTTGCCTGTTGTTACCAAGTTCTCCAACCCGTTCCTTCTCTTAATATGTCAAAAAAGTATTGACTGTGGAGGTTGAATTGTTCTAATAAGCTCACAGCTTACGTCTGCCTCGACGAGGACTCCCTGATTCGTTTTTCTATTCCCCAATTTTATTCTTAGAATTTTTCTGAGAAACTTCATCTCTGTCGTGGTTAAATGTTTTTCAGCTAGTCTATTTGTTGTCCCTGTTTCAAATAAATAAAACAACACAGGTTCTACATAACACTTGAGCACTCTTTTTCTCACTGCATGTGACATCTTCTTATTGGTGACAATCTTGCTAGAGGCTATCTTTGCCAAAGCGATTCTAGTTCTAATTTCTGCAAGCCATCTTGCGTCAGATGTTTTGACTGTTCCTGAATAGTTAAATCTATTAACTTGCCTATCAATTTTGCTGTTCGCGTGTATTTAACACTTTCATTTTTTTTTTTTTTTTTTGATGACTCCTGTGTCGGTAGCGTGGCGTCCGTGGCTTAGACGTTACGAGTCCGACTCGTAATTCCAATGTACCGCCATCGAAACCCACTGCTAGCTACGTTGATTTTTATCGTGGTATGGGGCATCAGAGGTCAATCCAGCCTGAAATGGGTACCAGGATAAATGTTCTGGGGAAGTAAACACAGCCGGTGTAATGCTGACCATATTACCCACCCAGTGCCGATTGGTCTGTAAAAATATGGGCTGCTCTTCCAATATGCCCAATGTGCCTAGAGGTGTGAAAAGGGATCTTTACTTACTTACTTACTTTGTCGGTTTTCTTACAGTTTAACTCTAAGCTAGGTTTCGAGGACCATTTCTGCATCAACTAAACACTTTAGATTTTCTTAATTGTCTTCAGTTAACATGGTATCATTTGCATATCTTATATTGTTGATGTTATGATGTTACACCCTTCTTCGTTAACTGCCTTTGTGTAATTCAGAGGTTGCATAATATTTTCACTGTGCAAGAAGAATATATCTGGAGAGATTACACACCCACGTTGCAAAACTCGCCTAATCGGTTACTACAGATCTACTTTTTTTTATGGATTCTTATGGCTTATCGCGTTTCCAGTAAATGTTTTCAATCAGTCTTAGGTCTTTCCGATCACTTTGTAAATTTGTAAGTTATCATGTCGTCATTTCTTACTCTGATAAAGCAGAGAGGAAGATCTTTATTAACTTCTTTCGAGCGTTCTATTAGTTTTCTCCAGGAAATATACTGCATTTGTTGTACGCTTACCTTCTACCAACCCACATTGCTCTTCATCTATTTCTGGCTGTATATTCTTAGTGCTTTGCATTATGATTCTTAGCAAAATCTGATTGGTGTGACTAATGAAGCTAACTGTTCGATGCTGATCACGTCATAAGGCTCTGGGTTCTTTAGGATTGCAATAAACATATAACATAGGTCACTGGGTATATCTCTGGTGGCATTGAATAGCCTGATGACCTTGTCTATTCCGCATTCTTTTAATGCACTGATCATTACACTCGAGATGTGTCTGAAGCTGGTCTTTCAACCTTTCATATGGTTACGGTTTTTCTAATCTCCTACCTTTAAAACTGGTAGTTGTTCTTTGTTTTAAAAAATATCAGATTGTTCCTCAGTACAATCGCTGTACGATCGTTGACATACTTTGACTACGTATCTAATGTGGTCGTTAAGATGTTAGCTTATTTAGTTTTCTGTCGTGGAGGGGTGGGGGGGTGGTGTTGACATTTATTTGTAAGTCGATTATTTCTTGTGTGCATCAATTTGTCTCTTTTTAAGTGTTGTGTTGTGTTTCGATTTACCTGCAAACCCCCCCCCCCCCCCAACCACACCCCACCCCAGCCACTATTCTTTTGCTTCTTTACATGGAATTCTAATTTTTCAATGAATCTTTTCATGTTGTTCGTGAATATTTTTGCTGCTTTTTCTTTCTTTCATTAGTTTTAAGGCCCTGACAGAATTAACTCTTCAGTATGTTCCACTGTTCATTAACATCAGAAACAAAAATCTCTAAATCGGACAAGGTATCAAATCTCTTCTGTATTTCTATACTTAAACTGAGTTTAATGTCTTCATTCTTTAGTGCTAGTGCACACAGATCTAATTTAATGTTTCTTGGTTTCTTTTTTCAGTTTTCTAACACGTTAAATATACTTTACATATAACTAATCTATGATCACTGTAGCAGGTGAACCTGGTGTCGTTTTTGCGGCTTGTTAAATGGGGTATTTTCAATAAATTAGGCTTGTTATGTAAGGGCATTGGTGGTCAGCTGTGGTCAGTGCTGGTCAGTAGTTGGGTCAGTGTTTATTGTGCTAGACTGGTGTATAAAGATCTGATATAGTAACACATGTGTGAGTCGTATAAAGATACATACTCAGGTGGCTGTATCTAAAGGAAATGAAAGGTCAGTGGTGTTCAGTGGTGGGGTAAAAATATATGGTACTAGACTCCTGTATAGTAATTCAGAGACTCCCTTATTGTTACTTACGGGTTAGATACAGTAAAGTATGTATGGCTTGTATAGAAATTTAGGTCAGTGGTTGTCAGGGATGGGGTCAATGCATATGGTGCTGTCTTTTAATGTTCATGGTATTGGCTGATTCTTTCTGGTCTTTTCTGTTGCTAGGTGTCTTGCTTTCATCAAGTTCTTTCTGGTCTTTTCTGTTGCTAGGTGTCTTGCTTTCATCAAGTTCTTTCTGGTCTTTTCTGTTGCTAGGTGTCGTGCTTTCATCAAGTTCTTTCTGGTCTTTTCTGTTGCTAGGTGTCTTGCTTTCATCAAGTTCTTTCTGGTCTTTTCTGTTGCTAGGTGTCTTGCTTTCATCAAGTTCTTTCTGGTCTTTTCTGTTGCTAGGTGTCTTGCTTTCAACAAGTTCTTTCTGGTCTTTTCTGTTGCTAGGTGTCTTGCTTTCATCAAGTTCTTTCTGGTCTTTTCTGTTGCTATGTTTCTTGCTTTCATCAAGTTCTTTCTGGTCTTTTCTGTTGCTAGGTGTCTTGCTTTCATCAAGTTCTTTCTGGTCTTTTCTGTTGCTAGGTGTCTTGCTTTCATCAAGTTCTTTCTGGTCTTTTCTGTTGCTAGGTGTCTTGCTTTCATCAAGTTCTTTCTGGTCTTTTCTGTTGCTAGGTGTCTTGCTTTCATCAAGTTCTTTCTGGTCTTTTCTGTTGCTAGGTGTCTTGCTTTCATCAAGTTCTTTCTGGTCTTTTCTGTTGCTAGGTGTCTTGATTTCATCAAGTTCTATCTTTCTTAACGTGTTGTAGCGCGTTGTGTGTGTGTGTGTGTGTGTGTGTGTGTGTGTGTGTGTGTGTATCTGTGTATGAACCCCAACAAGTAGGGTACAACGGAAAAAACGTACAAACATACCCACCTGCATCGTAAACTTAAGCTTGGCTTATACCATTCGTATAGCATAATCACTTGCATGAATGCATGCATACATACATTACATACATTACATACATTACATACATTACATACATTACATACATTACATACATTACATACATTACATACATTACATACATTACATACATGCATACATACATTACATACATTACATACATTACATACATGCATACATACATTACATACATTACATACATTACATACATTACATACATTACATACATTACATACATTACATACATACTTACATACATACATACATACATACATACATACATACATACATACATACATACATACATACATACATACATACATACATACATACATACATACATACATACATACATACATACATACATACATACATACATACATACATACATACATACATACATACATACATACATACATACATACATACATACATACATACATACATACATACATACATACATACATACATACATACATACATACATACATACATACATACATACATACATACATACATACATACATACATATATACATATATACATACATACATACATACATACATACATACATACATACATACATACATACATACATACATACATACATACATACATACATACATACATACATACATACATACATACATACATACATACATACATACATACATACATACATACATACATACATACATACATACATACATACATACATACATACATACATACATACATACATACATACATACATACATACATACATACATACATACATACATACATACATACATACATACATACATACATACATACATACATACATACATACATACATACATACATACATACATACATACATACATACATACATACATACATACATACATACATACATACATACATACATACATACATACATACATACATACATACATACATACATACATACATACATACATACATACATACATACATACATACATGACACGACTATAATAACGGGCAGCGAGGAGTTGCCCGCACGATCCTGAAAAGTTTGGACGCGGTGGTCCAATGGAGCGGTATGCAGTTCAAACCGCAGAAGTCGAGGAGTCTGTCAATCCTTAAGGGCAAGGTGTCGGCGACCAGTTTTACGGTGGCAAGGAATAAGATCCCCACGGTTCTGGATGAACCGGTAAAGAGCCTCGGTTGCGTTTACGATTCGAAGTTATCTGATAGAGCGGAAGTCCGGCGAATACGCGAGTCACTGGCTACAGGCCTGCTCGCGACGAGCGTTGCAGGCTGGTCGGGAAATTAAAGGTATGGTGTCTCCAATTCATATTGATTCCGAAGCTCCTATGGCAACTGTTAGTCTACGAGGTGGCGATGACTGCAGTGGAAACCATGGAGATGAAAATCAACACAGCCTTGAGAAAGTGGATTGGTGCACCGCCTTGTCTGACCGACGTGGCTCTGTATTGCAAGCAGGCTAAGCTGGTACTCCCGTTCAAATCGATAACCGAAGAGTTTAAAGTTGGCAAAGTAAGACTCGCCATGCTCTTGCGCGAGTCTTCAGACCCAAATGTCATCGCTGTCCAGCCCGCTCTAAAGACTGGCCAGAAGTGGAGAGTCCTCGATGCGATAGAATCTGCCCAGAATGTACTAAAATTGATGGAGATAATGGGATACACTCAAACCGACCGTCGAGGCCTAGGGCACGGGAAGGTCAGTTGGTGGTCAAAGGCCTCAGCCAAAGAGCGCCGAGACATGGTAATACAAATGGTGAGGGACAACGAAAACGAGGTTCGGGTTCAGAAAGCAGCCCAGCAGTCGCAGCAGGGCCATAGGGTCAGCCTGGAGAGCGCATTGCCAAGAATACTCACATGGGGTGAGATCTGACGGATGACCCCGCTGCGACTGAGCTTTATCGTTCGTTCGGCGTACGATGTATTACCGTCCGGTGTTAACATGGTTAAATGATCTTCGACTAACGATCCGACTTGCCCGTTGTGTAAAGCGAAGCAGACTCTAGAACACGTCCTGTCCGCGTGCAGGAAAGCCCTAGGTCAAGGCCGATATAACTGGCGACACAACAAGGTGCTAAAAGAGTTAGCAGCCGTTGTTGACCAGGCTAGAATGAGGGCTAACGCCAGAGCCAGTTCTACCATCGTCCCCATTCGTTTCCTCAAGGCTGGACAGGTTCCAAAAGGTAAGGTCAACCGAAACGCATTCGCTCTATCTGTGCTAGACTCTGCGAGGAACTGGTTACTGGCGGTTGATCTTGTCATTTCGTGAGACCAGCAGTACATAAACAGAATGGTCTGTCTGTACGGAAGCCGCCGCGATCCTTCCAGCCATATTCCTTGCCTTACTGGTATGTCCAGACGACATGTGGACTTTCGACACCGCCAATGGTCGTGTCTTTCCGACAGCGATAAACAATCTAATGGTTATTTCTGTAACGTCTTGTTCTGTGCAGAATGCCATGCTGTTGCAGGAAAGCAATGCTGGTCTACTTGTCTCATACAGCTGCTAAACATTTTTAGAAAATTCATGGCGACTGCTGGAACGAACGGCAAAGATGAAGACTGCTGCAACCAGACGCGACAAAGATGAAGACTGCTTACGCGCGGTAAACATAAATCATAAGAGGCGCCTGGCACGCGCTTTTGCAATGCACTATAGCAATTGGAAACCCCTCCCCCTTTTTTTTTTAAACCTTAACACCCTGGGAATTGTTTAAATCTCTCCCCTGACGTCATCGTGACGTCATAGGATAACTAAAAAAAATATAGTACCATAGATTCAAATGATTTTGACCGTGTCCAGTGGAAAAGTGTGCATGAATTGCGTGAGGCTTGTAATCGTCACAACTCACGCTGAGCACCCGAGAAAGGCGAGGACGCTCACCAGAAACCTTCAAACGAACAATAATGAGGGGTGCTGGACTGGGTTCTATCGATACTTTTGAACTGATTGCACAGGATAGAACAGAATGGAGGAATAGACTGTGTGCCCTGTGTGACAGATCATGGCATAATAGGACAGTGAGTGACTAAATGAATGAATGAACACAGAAGCTGTGACACAAACAGCAGAAATGCTTATAAAGAAAGATATGAATGTTAACATACAAATCCGAGTTTTCACTCACAGCTTTCAGTAAAGACTACTCTGTAAAATATTAGATAACTAACTAGACGGTGTGATTCTGTCCCTTTACAACGTAGCCTTCAAATGTTCACTAATGAATGGCTCAAATGATACAAGAGAGCTGCAGTAGCGCGGTAGATGCCTGACTGCCAGCCTGAAGATACAAAACTCAATGTTTAAAACTGACCAAGTGCCTTTAGGTCTATCCAGCCTTCTTACATGGGTTTTGGGAAATGGCTTGGAAAGTAAAGACGGTCAGCATCTACATTATTTTTTGAGTAGTCTACTAATTATTTAAAATTATATAGATATAGTATCTGATACCAGTGGGATGTGTACGGTCCTTGTTGGCAGTGGCTAGCAGCTCAGTCAGATTTACTGAGTAAAGCAGAAGCAGGCTGATATCCAAGGCTGGGCGGATTTCTACAATAAAAGGAATAAATAAATCAAGAATTGACATACTGGCACCCAGTACATTCCTACATATTCTCTGGGTCCTTTTTCTCGGTACCTTTTTATACATCTTAACTGCCACCTGTCTGCTAAATGTTGCCAAGCCTTTTCTTCACCTCCCATTGAATCATCAGTCTCTTCAGTGTTGAACTGTCCTCTTAAAGCCAGACATCCTTGAAGCATAACATCCTTGAAGCCAGCCATCCTTGAAGCCAGACATCCTTGAAGCCAAACATCCTTGAAGCCAGACATCCTTGAAGCCAAACATCCTTAAAGCCAGACATCCTTGAAGCCAAACATCCTTAAAGCCAAACATCCTTAAAGCCAAACATCCTTAAAGCCAGACATCATTGAAGCCAAACATCCTTAAAGCCAGACATTCTTGAAGCATAACATCCTTGAAGCCAGACATCCTTGAAGCCAGACATGCTTGAAGCTAAACATCATTGAAGCCAGACATCATTGAAGCCAAACATCCTTAAAGCCAGACATCCATGAAGCCAAAAATCCTTGAAGCCAAACATCCTTGAAGCCAAACATCCTTAAAGCCAGACATCCTTGAAGCACAACATCCTTAAAGCCAGACATGCTTGAAGCCAGACATCCTTGAAGATAAACATCCTTAAAGCCAGACATTCTTGAAGCCACACATCTTTAAAGCCAGACATCCTTGAAGCCAAACATTCTTAAAGCCAGACATCATTAAAGAAAAACATCCTTAAAGCCAGACATCCTTGAAGCCAAACATAATTAAAGCCAGACACCTTGAAGCAAAACATCCTTGAAGCCAGACATCCTTGAAGCCAGACATCCTAGAAGCCAGACATCATTGAAGCCATACATCATT
>CAJHNH020001377.1:156611-174189 GCA_905116865.2 Candidula unifasciata | reverse complement strand
CTTGTGGGTCCGGGTTCACGCCCGGGGGTAGGCAGAAAAGCCACATTTTTCTCAGATTTACGGTACCTATCATAGAATCAAGGCCGAAGGGTTGCGATATCCATAGTACTGAGCCAAAGGGTTAACAACTCATGGTTTCTGTGTGTTAAACCTTTTTCCAATAGGAACAGTTAACGGCCACAGACAACTTTGTGTCCAAACAAAGAGTACACTGTTGGTTATGTCTTCTTTCTTAGTCTTCAGAAATGACATTTGGTATGATAGTTGAATTATGGCTTATAGCTAAGATGCGATATCTGCTAATTTCGACCCCACAGTTTCGATATAAACCAACCCAAACTATTTGTCTATTACGACATGTTTGCTTAGGAGTGGAGTCGCCGTGATGTTAGCGGCTACACTCGGATATGAAAATCGTGGGTTCGCGTTCTGACGAATCACTATTTTTATTTTGTCAGAAATGCTTTGACTCCCAGGTCGACCCCGCCTTGAGTAGTTACCAGGTGTAGTCCTTGGAAGTAAAGGCGGCCGCATAATGCTGACCACATCACACAACAGGTGCCGATTGGACTGTAAAAATATAAGTCTAGTTCATATACGCCTGATGGCCTGGAAAAAGGGAGAAGTTTAGGAGAAGTTGGTCTATTCTTTGTTTTCGTTCTTTTCCCAAAATGAGCAAGTGATACCCAAAGGGATCAGTTATTTCACTCCAGCCGTTAGTTAGTAGCGTATCCTTTACAGGACGTTGCCAAACCAACCCCAGCATTTTTTGGCTGTTGTGGTTTTCCTAGACAAGTTTACGTCCATTAGTTTGCCCATGCCTACTGGACGGTCAGCTTCTCGATACCATTGTCGAAACAACGCAAGGCGCAAGGCCCGCAGCTGGGATCGAACCCGGCACCCTGACGTTACAAAGCGAGGTTGGCACCCCTAAGCCACAGACGCCGACAACTCTAACAGAGATGAAATAAATATGGATTATTGTATTGTCTCACTGATAGTTGTTATATATATATATATATATATATATATATATATATATATATATATATATATATATATATATATATATATATATATATATATATATATATATATATTGGTGTAGCCTTCTGGATTCAAGCTGCAGGTTTTTTTGGCAATGGCATGGGTGCCGACTGTTTAGTAACTATGGCAAGCTTCTGAACGTAAAATTGCCTGGTAAATCCCAAAAAAGGGGAAGAAGAAAAATTCTTGAAAAAGGTCCAGTTCCTTCTGCAACGTTCTGTAAAGGATAGGCAATCACAGATATGGATATGGATATATATATATATATATATATATATATATATATATATATATTATATATATATATATATATATATATATATATATAATATAAATTTTTGAGCAGCTTTTTATCTTCCCAGACAGTAATAATACATTTTACTATTGTGAGGCTCAGAGAACATAGCCCATGGCGATTGCAAATGTGGCTAGTGAGGCAGAATTGCATTTACACACACACACGCACACACACACACACACACACACACACATATATATATATATAATATATATATTTATATGTGTGTGTGTGTGTGTGTGTGTGTGTCTGCGAGTGTGTTTGTAATCAAATCGACTTATTGTCAATGTCATTATTATTATCATAATCCACTTCATGATTAATAATATTATTTTTGGTTGTTTTTTTTATTACCATAACTTTCCACATCTTGTAAACAAGGATGATGCATTTAAAACTTCGCATGCCTTAACTAACTGAAGTCTTTTGAAATAAATGAAAGAAAAGACGATAACCAGATCAGTCCAGAATTATGCAGACAAAAGAAATTGTCGTCAACTTGCCTTTGCCATTGGTGAAACAGGCAGTTACTTTTGAATATGGTCAACTTTGCGTTTCAGTTAGAAGGATTAATTTATTTGCCTCCTTTTAATTACAGGTTACTGTAGTATGCACCTGACAAGATACAGTGAAATATGCCAGTCATTAAATTGTGTAATCTACTGTTTGCGTCTTCTTTGTTCAAATTACCATAATTATTGTTCGTCACTTCTGTCAGACTCCATCAAATTCCTCAGAAACAGTTTAAAAATAAATGTCATCATCGTTATTGTCACCATAATAACCGTCCTCTCTTTAATCACCATTTATCCCCAACAATATCATCATCATCATCACAATCACCACTACCACCACCCCATCGTGCCTCATCCTCATCACTTTCATCCTCATCCTCACCACTCTCATCCTCATCATCCTCATACTCATAACTCTCACCCTCATCACACTCATCCTCACTCTCATAATCCTCATCCTAATCACACTCATCCTCATCACTCTCATTCTCATCCTCCCCACCCTCATCCTCATCGCCCTCAGCTTCATCACCCCCATCCTCATCACCCCAATTCGCCCCACCCTCATCCTTATGACTAATCCTCATTATCCTCATCCTCATCACCCTCATCTTCATCACCATAATTCGCTTCATCCTCATCCTCATCACCCTAATCCTCATCACCCTCATCCCCATCACCCTAATTCGCCTCACCCTCATCCCTATCACCCTAATCCTCATCATCCTCATACTCATCACCCTCATCCTCATCACTCTAATTCGCATCACACTCATCTTCATCACCTCCATCCTTATCACCCTCATCCTCATCACCCTCATCCTCAATCACCCTCATCCTCAATCACCCTCATCCTCATCACCCTCATCCTCATCCTCATCCTCATCCCCATCACCCTCATCCTCATCGTCCTCAGCCTCATCACCCTCACCCTCATCAAACTCATCCTCATCACCCTAATCCTCATCACCCTCATCCTCATCACCCTCATCATCATCACCCTCATCCCCATCACCCTAATTCGCCTCACCCTCATCCCTATCACCCTAATCCTCATCATCCTCATACTCATCACCCTCATCCTCATCACTCTAATTCGCATCACACTCATCTTCATCACCTCCATCCTTATCACCCTCATCCTCATCACCCTCATCCTCAATCACCCTCATCCTCAATCACCCTCATCCTCATCACTCTCATCCTCATCCCCATCACCCTCATCCTCATCGTCCTCAGCCTCATCACCCTCACCCTCATCAAACTCATCCTCATCACCCTAATTCGCATCACACTTATCTTCATCACCCTCATTCTCATCACCATCATCCTCATCACCCCCATCCTCATCACCCTCATCAAGATCAACAGTATTCCTTAAAAACACAATAACTGTCAACACTTTAACATAATAACACTTCGCCCCTATTGTTATTTTGGTCCCGCTCTTCCGTGTTTCTAAACACCCATCCAGGGTGTCTGCGTGTGAATCCATTAAACTTGCAAGACCCTAATGTCTTAGCTGTTTCTGTGTTCGACAAACAATCATTAAACAGCCGGAGATTGTTATTACCAGGGCAAACTGCTTTACGTCTTGGTTTCAGTATTCAATATTCCAACCGACGGTACTATTATCCCAGACACTAAAATTACCTCGTCTGCGTGTATCGTGTTGTGGTCTAAGACGCTGTAAGTAGCTATCCTGAAGAAAATTCCTGCAAGGTAAGAAAATGTAAGGTATCCTTTCATAATGGAGATTATGAATTGGGTAAACGTTAAAAAGATATGTAATTATGTGTAGGTCATGCCATCTTGGTTCTTGGCCAAGCGGGGGTTAAAAAAGGGTCGAGGGAACCTTATCTATTGATCGAAGAACACGAAAGAAAAGTAACCACCTGTGAATTTAGATGTTCGGGAAAGCCCTTGAAAAAAAATTTGAAGAAATCAAGAAAGAAACAAAGAAATTAGCCACGCGGGAGTTAAAAAAGGGTCGAGGGTACCTTATCTATTGATCGAAGAACACGAAAGAAAAGTTACCACCTGTGAATTTAGATATTCGAGAAAGCCCTTGAAAAACACATTTGAAGATATCAAGTAAGAAACAAAGAAATTACCATAATTATTTGGACAATGCGTATAGCTGGATTATTTACATGAAAAGGTTGAACCATTTGATGAGAATGAATCCGATTATACCAGCAACAATAACTTACAAGAAAGTAGAAACTCCAAGAGGTAGGGGACGATAAAGAAGATAGATTGAAGGAGTCACTGATAAATTGAGACTACAACATCACAGCATATGTGACAACAGAGCTCGAACACTGCTGCTCTTAACCTGCACTGCCCAGCGTCATAGAGAAGACAGAAGGCAAAAAAATCAAAATCCTTATTAAAACTCAAGAATCAGGTAGGATATGAGTGTAAGGATAGACCCTGTGTATCCAAAAGCATTTATGAAAATTACGGTGTATTCATCAAAAAGGTTTGGGAGAGGAGAAAATGAGTGCCTGTAAATAATACGCAACTAGCTAACCTTTTTCTGTAGTGCTCGGGGAAGTAAAGACGAATGGCGTGCTGTTGATCACAACAAGTATCGAGTACCAGTTTGTCTTCTCTAAGAATATGTTCAGTCGCACAAGCCTGATCCACTGGGGGAAAAAAAAAGCAATTTACTTTCAACCCCGAATGCGACTGAAATGATTCTGACTGCATCACCCATTGGAAGAAATTAGATAGTCTTCTTCGTCTTTCTTCTTTGTTCCCCGGCTGTATGTGTGTGTGTGTGTGTGTGTGTGTGTGTGTGTGTGTGTGTGTGTGTGTGTGTGTCATTGGTTGTTCCTTGACATACTTATGTAGTGTGACAGTGGGTCTATTCTTGGTTTCCTCACAATGGGGCTCCGGGACCCATACAGATACCGCTTAGAGGCATCCAGACGTGCATGTTTATGTTTATTCAACGGATCAATATCATAGCACACGGGTGTAACCCATAAGTGCTCCGTTCTACTTTAAACTCAAGTCTGAGTCTGAAGAATCTCAGTGCAGTGCAAAACTCCGTTGCACCGGCGAGGATCCTGAAATACTTTGGGTAGATTTTTAGCTCTAAATTTTAAGTTAGACTACTCTTTTCGATTTCTAACTGCCAAAGGATCTTTTACGTGCATAACAATGCACACAGGCATTCTATCATACTAACCAGAGACCAGGGGAAATTATCAGAAGTCTACACCCCAAAAAAAAATCAGCAATCACCGAGGCTTGAACCTCGGACTTCCAGCACTCGAGGCGGACACCATACCTCGAGACCACTATCCCCCTCCCTGATGATTAGATACACTGAGGCACCAGCCCGTAGAGGGTCAGGCCACCCCGTCCCTGATGATTAGATACACTGAGGCACCCGCGCCTAGAGGGATCAGGCCACCCTCTGCCTGCACTCTTAAATTTGTTATAAGTGATTAGCTAGGATAATCACAACAGCACTCTGAATAAATCCCATAGGTGTCACGATCTCCTCCTCAGTAGCTATACCTTAACCACCTATGACGCGTGTTCTTTGTTTAACTATATTTGTGCCCTCGGTGGAATGTTCTTTTCTGGCAACTGCAAATGGCAGTTACGTATTCTCTTCTGCCCCACCCCTCTTCTCCCGCCTCTTTTTTCAACCAATCAAAGGTTATATTTCTTGTGTTTATATCGTGCTATTTTAAATATACTAATATATTTATGTGCCGTTTAGTGTATTATTATTATTACTATTATTATTATTATTATTATAAGTCATCAAACAAATAAGCCCCTTCAAGCCGCCCCCTAATAAATTTAAATGGCTAAGGGCCCCATAATGTTGTAGTTCGACTCCCCTTATCCAGCAGCAAAATAACTAGGTGGCTTAATAACGTGAAAAGCAATTCTGTTCTTTCTGACCAAGAAACCCAATTTGACCGTACTGCCTGTTGACCTACTTGCGGTCGCAAAGCTTTTGACGAAAACCAGTCCGTAAGTTGTGGAATAAGGAGATGTTGTGGGAAGAAGTTGTTGCCAGCATAAGGCCAACTTAGTTTTTCCTGACCCGACTACAACTTCCCCAGATTAGTGTTAAGCAAATCGACCACTAACCTAATAGTCTCCCTTATTTGAAAGTCAAATTGTTGCGTGCTGAAACCACACTCATCACACAGCCTCCATCCTACACAAACACTACACATAATCATTAACTCAACCATACAGATGAGTATTATTGTTATTGTTATTATTATAATTATTATTATTATCATTATTATTATTAGTTATAATGACTTAGGCTACGAAAAAGAAACATAAACAGTAGCTGAAGTATGGTTTAGTCATTGAAGTAAACACGTTTATATTGTGCTGGTAAAACATAAAAGAACCGGGATAGGATGTTCAGTACACACACACATCTATTGCCGAAATTGCAATGAAATAAATAATCAGATTCTTTTTTCAGGTTATGGAGGTTTGGTTATATTTAAGTCTTAGTTGTCTTAGTTTGGGAGCCGCTTCAGCGCAGTCGATAGGAGACTTGCTTTCAAATCCAGCTGCGACTCGCTGCAGACGACAGCTAGTGTTCTAAACCGGGCGGTTCCCTGGGTTCACCCAGCCTCTATGAAATGGTTACCAGAGTACTCAGTGCTAACACTCAGGGGTAAATGGAGGAACGTCGCTGTAGCTACAGAGTTGCATGCGGACGGCGACATAGGGGTCAGTTTCTTATCAGCTGTCCGTACTGGTGGCAGAGCACTTATGGTTTATAACCGTTTCCAATGACGCTGATTCACATCTCCCGACTTTACCTTTTTTTTTTTCAATTCTTAGATTCTTTGCTGCTGTTAAGGTTGTTTTTTTCTCCATGCGGCATATATTTATTTCTGATTTTACCCTTCTGTGCCAACATGCCTCCCTGGCTCAGTGTGGTCAGTTCGTTTGACCTGTTTGCAGTTTTTGGTGAAGTATTCCTGAGAAGAGCTCCAGGGTTTCCTTCGTGTTTCTTCAAACACTAAACTACTTCAAGTCACAACTTAAGAAACTTTAGACAGTATGATTACCAAGAGAAGATGAAAATGGCTTGGCCACGTTATGAGAATGAATCCTGATATACCCGCCAAAACAGCTCGCACGTGAACACCAGAGGGAAAGAGAAAGCAGGGGCGCCCAAAAACAACATGAAGACGAACGATGGAAAGCGACCTGAGTGCGGCATCTTTGACATGGAAAACTGCACTGAAAACTGCGCAGGACAGGAAAGCATGGAAAGTCTTCTCTGAAGCCTCATGTGCCACTAGGCATAACGAGAACTGATGATGAGGATGATTTCCATTTCTAGTTTCTTTTTTTTTTTTTTTTTGTTATTGCTGTGAGGGACTAGTTAAAAAATAAAATATTTTTGAAACAACGAGCCAATGTAAATACAGTTTCTCTGTGTTCATTTGGGAACACCATTTTACGGGAAGATATAATAGACCTCTTCCTCTCTTATCGAAAAGCCAACCGTCCAGAAAACAATGGCAAAATACTGGACGTAAATTTTCTAGAAAAACCACAACAGCTAAAAGATGGAGTTGGTTCTGCAGCGTCCTGTCAAGGATACGCAACTAAGTTAACTGGGTCCCTAACGGGCATGTCTTTTTAGGGGACCAGTTTAGGGAATTTTCCTTCGAAGTTAAAGTGCTTTTGCCTGAGAGACAGGAAACTAACACTATGCATACAGATTAGCCAGATATGTCAAATGGATGACAACTGATATTCTGTACATGACCAAAGTCCAGAAATGGATGACAAATGATACCCTCTGTACATGAGAAAAGTCCAGGAATGGATGACACTTTATATACTGTACATGAAAAAAGTCCAGAAATGGATCACAATTAATATTCTGTACATGACAAAAGTCCAGTAATGCATGACAACTGATATCCTGTACTTGACACAAGTCCAGAAATAGATGAAACACCAGTACTGAACGCGAGGGTTTACAGACGGTGAACGCTACAAAAGAAGAAGAAGAAAAGAAGAAGAATGGATATAAATGAATACATAACGTTTTTGCTTTTTGTTAACAAATGTATTACTGTTCGTAAAACAGGATAATTCAAGCGTTGCAAGAATCTTTTAAGTAGCAATGCCTAAAGGGTGAGGAAGAGGGGATGCGGCAGGATTTATATCTGGGGAAGTTGTATTAGTTACATTCGCAGCGACTTTAGCAATTTTGACATTTTATTTGCATTTGGGTAGACAGCTAACGTCATCCGTGCTCACACTTTAAAATATCAGATGCATTTATAGGACACTCCTGAAACAGAATCTCTCATTTTCTTGGTAATTGTACCGACGTGTGACGAAAATTAATTTTTCTTTGAACTGCCATCATGTGCAGAGACAATTATAGGATTGTCGGTAAAAATTATGTAGCATATGTTTTTTTATTCTCTTCAACTTCATCTTTGTAATTCTAGTCTTCTTCGTCTTCCTCTTCCTCCTCTTCGTCCTCTTCCCCTTTTCGTTTCCTTTCATCTTCCCCTTCTCCTTACCCCTCTTGTTTTTCTTGTCTATTTTTTTCTGTTCGCCATGAAAAAATAAAAGGCAGTTGACGCCTTATGTTGAAGTTTGAATATAAACTGTAACATTCGTGAGGTGATAAGTACGCTTCCAAGAACTTTGCAATTTTGAAGAAGAGGCTAGGACCATTCTACCATTAAATGTATGACAGATAAGTGACATGGAAATCAGGGAGGCAATCAGTTCATTTTCAAACAATAAGGCAGCAGGTAATGATGATATTACTGCAGAAAAGCTCAAGGCAGCAGATGATGTAATCATACACCGAGTGAGAGAGATTAGTTTTTATAGAATATAGATAAAGTTAAATATTCCAAATCATTGGAAGAAATAAATAATTGTTAACATTCCAAATAAAGGTAATCTTACTGACTGTAACAACTAGAGGGGAATTAGTGTGTCATCAGTAACGTCAACGACGTCTTATTAAATAAGCATCAGTAGAATTAAAGGGTTAGTGGATAAAATCCTGAGCAAGCAGGTTTTGGACCTGGAAGAAGCTGCTTAGATCAAAAATTCACTCTGAGACTTATTTTTGAGGAACATATTGAAAAACAACCAACCCTTTTTTTTTTTATTTAGTTATTATTACTTTATTTTAAGAAATCTTTCGATATGTTACAGAGAAAATCATTATGAGGAAATTCAGAATGCTGTGAAAGAACTAAATATACATATATATATATATATATACACAAGTCCATATATATATATATATATATATATATATATATATATATATATATATATATATATAGTTAAAGCAATGCATTCATGTTCGCAGTGTGAACATACTCTGGTTTTAAGTGATTGGTTTGAAGTTTATAGTGAAGTGAAACCAGGATGCTTTTTAATCTGCACTCTTTTTTTTGGAGGAGGTTGGGAGGAGGAGAGGGGGGGGGGGGGTTGCATTACCATTGACTGTGATTTACACACACAAAATGTTGTGCTGGAAACTCCGGCATGGACTGTGTGATTTACACACACAAAATGTTGTGCTGGAAACTCCGGCATGGACTGTGTGATTTACACACACAAAATGTTGTGCTGGAAACACCGGCATGGACTGTGTGATTTACACACACAAAATGTTGTGCTGGAAACACCGGCATGGACTGTGTGATTTACACACACAAAATGTTGTGCTGGAAACACCGGCATGGACTGTGTGATTTACACACACAAAATGTTGTGCTGGAAACACCGGCATGGACTGTGTGATTTACACACACAAAATGTTGTGCTGGAAACTCCGGCATTGACTGTGTGATTTACACACACAAAATGGTGTGCTGGAAACTCCGGCATGGACTGTGTGATTTACACACACAAAATGTTGTGCTGGAAACTCCGGCATTGACTGTGTGATTTACACACACAAAATGTTGTGCTGGAAACTCCGGCATGGACTGTGTGATTTACACACACAAAATGTTGTGCTGGAAACTCCGGCATGGACTGCGTGATTTACACACACAAAATGTTGTGCTGGAAACTCCGGCATGGACTGTGTGATTTACACACACAAAATCTTGTGCTGGAAACTCCGGCATGGACTGTGTGATTTACACACACAAAATGTTGTGCTGGAAACTCCGGCATTGACTGTGTGATTTACACACACAAAATGTTGTGCTGGAAACTCCGGCATGGACTGTGTGATTTACACACACAAAATGTTGTGCTGGAAACTCCGGCATGGACTGTGTGATTTACACACACAAAATGTTGTGCTGGAAACTCCGGCATGGACTGTGTGATTTACACACACAAAATCTTGTGCTGGAAACTCCGGCATGGACTGTGTGATTTACACACACAAAATGTTGTGCTGGAAACACCGGCATTGACTGTGTGATTTACACACACAAAATGTTGTGCTGGAAACACCGGCATTGACTGTGTGATTAACACACACAAAATGGTGTGCTGGAAACACCGGCATTGACTGTGTGATTTACACACACAAAATGGTGTGCTAGAAACTCCGGCATTGACTGTGTGATTTACACACACAAAATGGTGTGCTAGAAACTCCGGCATGGACTGTGTGATTTACACACACAAAATGGTGTGCTGGAAACTCCGGCATTGACTGTGTGATTTACACACACAAAATGGTGTGCTGGAAACTCCGGCATTGACTGTGTGATTTACACACACAAAATGGTGTGCTGGAAACTCCGGCATTGACTGTGTGATTTACACACACAAAATGGTGTGCTGGAAACACCGGCATTGAATGGGAGGAGAACACACACTTGGAAGATCTTGTTTTTGCTGATGATATTATTCTGCTGAGTAAGTCAGCAATGACAAACAAAGGAAAACGGACGAGTTAGCAAAAATACCATTATGGATCGGACTACAATAACCCATTAAAGAAACACATATATATATATTGAGGATACCAGCAACAGATCAAGCAGATGTAACACTACAGACAGTTTAAAGTAACAGATCAATTTAGTAATTTAGATAGTAGTTTTGGTAGTGAACCAAATACAAGGACAGAAATTATGACACACATTGTTAAGGCATTAGCAGCTTTTAATAGCTGGAACAAAATATGGAACTCAAAGTCATATAGTTTTAAAACCAAGTTATGTTTTTTTTTTTTCAATATTTATATTACTTTAGTTTCAAAATATGCCAGACATGGAACAAAAGTAAAGTACATTGTAAAACAAATGTCGGAGAAAGGGATTACAAAGCGATACGAAGAGGGGGGGGGGGTGGAAGAGAGACGGGGGCGGGGGGGGGGGGGTTCCTTACCGTTTGAAACTGCATTTGCTGTGGGAGTCTTACCATATACTCAACGAGGTGGGTGGGCAGGGGGTGGCGGGGGAGCATGAAAATATGTTGCAGACCAACGTGATAAAGAGAAGCCCGTTTACGCCTTTAGGGCAATATAAGGCCAAAGCAAATTTGCAAAACCTAGAAGCCTGTAAGACTTCCCAATTATTTCCAGTATAACTAAAACTGGCTTGCTGGTGTAACACACTTCTTTATCTTAAAATATACTGGATCTTTTTGACCTCATTAGTACACGAGGAATATGGTGCTGGATCTAATGTGAATGGACAAATCAATAATCAAAATGTCATTTGGTCGACAGAACGGCAGTCCTCTTTACTTATTAGACAATTTATCGGTGCTGATTTCGTAATATATTAGAGGAGTTTGTAATCAACAACGGAGTGAAGCAGTGTTGGTTACCTGCTCCTACCCTCTTTGGAATTTACTACTTACTTTTTTTAGAATAAGCCTTTCGAAGTCAGGAGGAAGAGTTAGTCTACAACTAATTGGGAGAATATTATCAAGTGGTATCATCATCATCATCATCATAAACCACTTCTGCCGTTAAGCGCCGTGGGGAGGAATAATTTGCGATCCAGTGCACGTTGGCTACCACTGGCTATTGTCATGCCGTGAAGGCGTAGAGTGTCTTTAGTGTTGTCGATCCATGTTTTCCGTGGCCGTCCTCTTGCTCTTGTAGTTGATCTTCTGAGATGTAGTGCTTGTGACGGTATTTGATCTTGCTGCATTCTATCGAGATGGCCAAACCACTTGATCTGCTGTTTCTCGATGAATCTAGTACAAGGTGTCGTTACCACAATTTGCCTGTTAGTTTCATTATTCACTCGATCTCGTATGGTTAGGTTGGCTGCTTTTCTCGGGCACCTCATCTCGCAGGTGGTAATTTTGCGTAAATGCCCTTTAGATAGTGTCCATGTTTGGCACTGGTAGCTTAATGTTGGATTAATATGCTATTAATAATCTGTCTCTTTGCACTCATAGTTATGCTTGGATTTCTTAATAATGGTGACAATTGGTAAATAAGTGCACTTGCTTTCTGACATCTGGTTTCTATTTCTCTGTCAATTCTACCATCTTCTGTGATCATACTTCCTAGATATTTAAACACCCTAACTTGATTCAGGGCAGAACCATTCAGCTGTATGTGTAGTTGGACAGGGGTTCTACTAACTTGCATTGTTTCGGTTTTGTTTACATTGATCTTCATGTTATATTTACTACATGCTGAGTTTAACCTTTTAATGTGGTCTTGCAGTCTATGTTCTTCAGGGTAGAACAAGCACTGGTCATCAGCAAACAGTAGTTCGTTTAATGTGGGTGAATCGATTACTTCTCCTGATGTGTGTACTTCCTCGTGATTATAAAGGTCTATGTTGTCTGTATCATAACTTGCTTCTTTAGATATTCTGTCTATATAGATGTTAAATAAAGGTGGAGAGGGCACACATCCTTGTCTCACATCTGTGTTGACTGTGAACATATCTGATATGCCTTCTTGTGTTTTTACTGCACTTTGGCTTGTGTGGTACATGGCTATGATGTTCTCTAGTAACTGTCCTTGTACCCCGTAGTTCTCAAGAACAGACCGCAGTTTGTTTCTTTGCACTCTATCAAAAATCAAGTGATATAAGATAATCAAAGCACTCGAACTGAACACAGACAAAACGAAAAATGCTGACAGAGAAGACTCTGGCGAATCTCTACACCCTAAGGTAGAAGAGGAGCTACTAAGTAAAAAAACATATTAGATAATCTGGCTACAAAATTGCATATCCTGGAATAGAGTCTCAGACCACTTGGGATGTACTACAACCGACCTGAACTGTAAAGACCTCACCTGACAAGTTGAGAGAAATAGGCCAAATAAATCTACCGTGAACCTTGAGGATGACTCCTACTTGTCATTAAGCAAACAAAGCCACTGAAGACCTCAGACTATTCAACAAATCAATATTTACCGATCCACAGAACTTGATTCGAACATGTCCTTAACTGTCCTCGACAGAATTAGCTTCCGGTATTTCAGTGTACAGTCTTTTTTTCCACTTTACCAGCTCTTTAAGCTTTTGCTGATGTTTGTGAAGACGAGTGCTTTAGCTCAGTGACCGGACACATTTCTGTCAACTCAAAGGTAAGGGGTTCAATTCTCATCAGGGCGAATTTTAATTAATTAGAGACCCAGAACCATCAGCTTACAATGGCTACAGGGAAATATCTAGCGACGTAAAGGTGACCTGTGTCAGTATGTTCACATTTTCTATGAAATGTGCAGATTAGTCTCTAAAGATACAAGAAGTCAATAAGTAAGTTACAAATGTGTTCTTTGAAAAAAACTAAAAACGAAAACAAATGGAAAACACTGTCCCTTTATTTTTCAATATAATTTCAACCAACTTTGATGCACTTGTCCCATCTTTTTATTAGTCCTCTCAAACCTACTGCATAGAACTGTGTTCTCTTTTTTTTTTCTCTGTTTTCTAATCTGCTCATTTTGTGTTCGTCCGTCAACTGTATGGGTACCCTCCTTGATCACACCTTATTACATTTCAATCTATCATGCATTAGTTTGCATGCTGAACTATGTAAGCACCCTACTGCAGCTGCTAAAGTCAACTGTTACTCGTCTGTCACCTCTAATCATCTCCACGCTCTGCACGGATGTATCTGTAGAAATCTCAACATGACGACCAGATTGGGCCATAAATCCTCGGGTTCAAACCCTCTTCCATTCTCCCACCCCCCCCCCCCCCCTCTAACCCCCTTACACCTTCGTTCTACACCATCCTAAAAAGTAGTAAATGCGGGCCATCAAGATAAAGGCAAGATTCAATCCAGTTTTGTGGACATTTAAAATTATCTGGAACCGACCAAGGTAACGTAGATGATTTTGCTCCTCCACAACCGCCAAAAACAATAGACTAAGAGGCATCCAGTTAAACTGTCCCGACATTAAAATCAAACACCCTGATTCAGTCCTACCACCTTGAATGGATCGATATCCATTTTCAGTTCTACCACCTCTAGAGTTAGACTGGATGGAATTAATTGTAATCCTTGCGTTTCTCATTCCCCTTTTCCCCTTTCGCGACATGGGCAAATCGTCTCGACATTAATGCGAATGCTTGAGAAAGAATTTCATTTCTGCTGTCCTGTTGCTTACAAAGGAAATAAGCCTAACTTCTGCAAAGTTACGGCAACCACTATGATTAGATGGGCGAATTCCATCTTCACAAGACAATGATTACAAATAATGAAAAGCTTTATAGTGACAAGTCTTTGTCGGTAAACAAATACCACGAAAGGAAAGAGGAAAGGAGATGAATGTACATTACAACCAAAATACATGACTTGCCTGTGAATGAGAATTCTTCAGAAAGTCATTAAATCGAGTCATTTGAGTTACAATAGTTTTACATTGCCAGCGAGAGCAATAATAAGTTCACAATCGTCTTTTGTGTAATTCAATACGAGGTTTTGAGATAGAAGTTAGGAGCTTTATGAACAAACTGATTAATGATCAATAGAATTCTGTATTGTCATAAGGTTTACCAACTCAGATTTTTTCAAGGATACACTCATTTGCGTTGGATTTCATAATTAGCTTGTCAAATTATAAATTGTAAAGATGAGACGTGATAAATATACTTTTCAAATTCTATAAAGCTACAATAAACAATGAAATACGATTAACATGAAAATTCACTCATTTTTTTTTCTTTAAATCCTGTTTTATGTCCATGCCAGACAACTATTTAACATCTGTTTTCAGTAGAAACAAATTAGCGCGTACGAAAGTCGTTAGTTTGAATTATAGTCTGTCAGCAGATAGTTCACAGGCGTTTGTCCCAAGAGGCTCAGTCTCCACCGCTTGCGTGCTGTGTGAGAGATCAATTTCACTCTCCAAATCTAGTCTTTTCTGTGAGATAATGACAACGAAATCACAGACGTGCAAAACAGACTTAGCCGCAGGAGAGAGGCTTTGGAAACAATCTTAAACCACGTCAAATCTTCGCAATGTGTGTGTTTAAGAAGACATAATCTCCAGCATCTGAGGCACTTCGGGTCCGGCGTGCATGAGGATTATAGTATATATAGGTCTAATTAGGTGTTAACTAGAAACATATCTTAGAGGACAGACAAGACAGCGTATAATCATAATGCTACTGGCACTTTTAGTATTGGAACTCTGCACTTGCTGCTGAAGAGTGAGATGGAATTGTATTTCAAGCTGGATAAATCCATGTTTACGTACACTGACTGTATTTCTGCTGAGCTAAAAGCCTACGCCGATCGTAAGCAGGTAGTTGCTATGCTGGCAAATGGCAGTATACTATCTGGCGTGACTGTATCCATCTTGTTTGATAAAGAACCATTGCTTACTCCGTATAAAAAAAATGAATACTGATTTTTTTTTTTTTATTTCCAAAAGTGCTAGGGTCAAAAAGGATCTACATCGTATCAATTACAGGAATGTACACCTGCAGCTGGTGAAACATCTGATTGGTTCGAGGTGCAAAAGGGGGTGAGGCAGAGGTGCATTCTCTTACAATACCTATTCAATATATATACGCAGAAAAAAAAATGAGAAATTTCAAAAAATGACCAGACTTGTGACAGTTATGATCCGCTCAAAATTGGTTGCAACCCTATTCCGGAACTTCGCTACGCAGATGACATAGTCTGTGACAATACGCTCGGTGACTCCAGAATGTCTTTCCTCAACCTACTTTTATTTCTTTGTATTTTGAAAGTATGCAGAAAAATATGGATTTGGATACATCCTTACAGAAGAAAGACGACCAGATATAACATTTAATTCTCCGGGACTGTCGGTCATATCAAACACTAAGACACTTTCCCATATGTTAAGTGTTAACGTACAGAGATAAGACTGACCAAGCAGACTTACTGACTGGAGATTTGCACACCATCTGTTGGTGTCAGATATTTTATCTCCTAGCCAGACTTTTAGGAGCAGCTAACTCCGGCTAATTGTGTTTAATTCCCCCTGAGGTTACCTAACTCGACGGCAGGTCCGACGGTCACTATTGACACAGTGAGCGGAAAGTGTTGGCAGAAGAATTGACAAAGTCGGATTTTATTGTGATGACAGGTGAAGTAGGCCGGAGGTGTGACTTGTCCTATTTGCTCTGTCAGATGAATTGACCAGGAGATCCTAGCATGGGAATTTAAACAATTGTTGTACAGTCACTGACTGACAGCGAATAAACTTACCCACAAGGGAGGAGCTATGATATCCGTTAATGAGAATGATTTTAGGCGTAGTGTAGGAGGAGCTTGATAAAAGTTATAAAGGGGTGAACTATAGGTCTGGTAAATGAGATCCTGTCTAGCACATGCCATCTGTTGGGCTTAACCTAAGCTTGAGACAGAACTTTTGGCATCGTGGTTTCATTTTTCCAGGTAAGATCTAACTGTCTTTTTACTCAAGTGTGTGTCTTCATCACTTTGTAGTACTCCTAGGCGGACATTTCTTCATTCTCGTAGGGCACTGTCACATTGCTTTATTTCCTATTTCATAGTGTCATGAAGGTTTTTCGTGCACATGTGTTTCAATGTTGTAAAACTTGAATGTTGATGTTACCATTGAAATTTAATGAACTATCATGTTTTTGAAATCACAAGCGTGAAGATAACTTTGGCAATCTTTTCACGTGTGGTTAATGTGAATCTGTATTACATACAGCTAACACACTGAAATGTGTTTAACTCTCGGGAGGCTAATGCGGAGATTGATCCCGGAGAGTAAATCCACAAGATTTGTTATTTGATTCGCCCCAGAACTATTGTTAGCATTCTGGGCGCGTCGATTGTTCCAAGCATAGATTCTAGAACTGGTTCTGTCTGACTGATTGTCATTTTGAGTCTGTACGAGAGATGGCACCTGACGTAGAAGACTTGACTATCATTACAGGACGTGTAGAGGAAGGCAGAAGATGTAACAGTTGGAATGTGAAGACATAAGCCCCTTCCAAATTGACAGGAGTGTGAATGGAAGCATGAGGGAAGAGATGAAATGTTTTATTTTAAATAAACATGCTTTATGTTAGTATAATATACACTTCATTATCCAGTTCCTCACAATTGGTCAGAGACTATTAGGCATCCATTATCTGCCGACCGCCGAGTGTAACGACCTGCAGAAAGCAGTGAGGACGACAACTACTGGAAAAGATAGGCAGGGTATCAAGTCCGAGAACTGTCCTGATGACTAAGTTATGTACATTTTAATGTCAGCTATAACATCAATCGAACTCTACTAGCCTAAACAAGTTCATTTTAAGTCGATTATAAA
>CAJHNH020001377.1:120000-150000 GCA_905116865.2 Candidula unifasciata | reverse complement strand
AGAATAAAAAGAAGAAGAAAACAATTTTCTATGGGGGCACATAATATGCGCTGTTGATTGTGTATAGTTACAACTTGTATTTTTGATTCGTTGTGGAAGATGGATCTACAACTGAGCTGCTGAGTGGGCTAGACATGTTTTATTTAAGTCTATGCTTAGCTGTAGGTAAATATCATATGCACTTTATCTGCTTTACTATATTTGAACCCAACCATTTAATTACCCGACAGCTGCAATTGCCTGTGACAGCAATGTCCAATTTTAAACAGACCGCCACACTTCATTCAGGCAGGCTTTCAAATAGGACTAATTAAATCACTCGCTTAGACATTCACAATGGTTCGCCCATGCACATGAACAGACATACCGACAATAAACTAACATTAAATAAACAATTCTTTATCAACGGCAAACATACATAATCAGGATAAAGATTTTCATTTTAATCAACTACGTCGGAATGTCGGTTGTAAAGCGATGGATTAAATCAACTGTGAATTTAAATGTCAGTATTACCACTGAATAAAACATCAAAGGCAAAGTCAGACTGTAAAATTGAACCCATGGGTTGAATAAAATACCAAGAACTTTGAGCGTTCCATCAGCTTGTGACTTGTTGAGCTACCCCGTGATCATACATCTTCGTTAACAGACGTGCTCTGTGATATGTTTGACTGCTCATTGATATTAGTGTCCTTCCGTTAGTCCATGCAGTATTTTCTCCCTCTGTCAGACTATCTAATACCACGATCGTCCAATCTGCCACTGTCTCATTCTCTCTTTGCTCTCTATCTGTCTGTCTTTTTCTGTCTGTCTTTTTGTTTGCTTCTGTCTCTGTTTATGTGTCTGTTTCTCTCTGATTGTCTCTGTTTGCCTGACGTCTGTCTGTTTTGTTCTATCTATCTATCTATCTATCTATCTATCTATCTATCTATCTATCTATCTATCTATCTATCTATCTATCTATCTATCTATCTATCTATCTATCTATCTATCTATCTATCTATCTATCTATCTATCTATCTATCTATCTATCTATCTATCTATCTATCTATCTATCTATCTATCTATCTATCTATCTATCTATCTATCTCTATCTATCTATCTATCTATCTATCTATCTATCTATCTATCTATCTATCTATCTATCTATCTATCTATCTATCTATCTATCTATCTATCTATCTATCTATCTATCTATCTATCTATCTATCTATCTATCAAATCTGTCTGTCTGTCTGTCTGTCTGTCTGTCTGTCTGTCCCTCCGCCCATCTGTCGGTCCCTCCATCCGTCTGTCTGTCTGTCTACCTATCTATAAACTTTCAAAAATTAAAAACTGTGGAAACATAATATTATATAAGTTCATGTTAGTTGCCGTTTCTTTACAGGACAACGTGGACCCACCCGAATATTTTTTCACTGTTTGTGATTTTCCTAGCCAATTTTTAAGTATAAACGTAATTGCTTATTTTGATATCGAGGGGCAGAGGAGACAAGGCAGAGAAGTTGACTGCCTGGAACGGCCTCAAGCATTCAGCTGTAAAATCCATTGCAACTGAAGGCGGACACAGCTTAATCAGAAGGACAAAAGCAACTGTGGTGACGAACGACAGACAGTATTACGAAATGCTGATCATGATAATGAACTGTGCATTGACAGTCGAGGTTTCAGCTCAGTTGGCATTCCCATTAATATCCATTTATCCAATGCAGCAGCCAGTCTTCACTACTGATTGTTCCCATAAAGAGATGGTTGTACTGTCTCCTTTCTCAGCCTCTAAGGCAGCATAGAGGCACCTCCCCATGCATTACTCCCGTCAGCAGTGCAAGTTATCCACTAATCTAGTCCGTACATGATGATATCTGCTCTGTCAATGCTTCTTCCTGTATGCTTTAGTGCATTAGTTGCTCGTTGGTTTGCTCGTTCACTTTTTTCCACGTCGGCATTTCCTAGTGTATAGATCCAGGGGAAGGAGTTTAAGCGCGACTTCCGATTGCTTTCTCTCAAATGTTTTTTACCAAATGGATAGTGACTAGACGTTCGCCGGTCGGCCTGAAAGTCTTTGGTTTGAATTCGCATTGTAGCATTTTTTTTTTTTTTCAAAAATTGCCTAGACTCCACGGACGCTTCAGCCTAAACTGAGTACCAAGAAAAACCTTGGCGAGTTGGCCACATCCCAACAAAAAAGTCTATAAAAAATGAGCCTAACATCGCATTTAATATGCGGCAGTGACGTTGAAAGACTGCTCATTTTGCCATCGATGGTGCAGAAAGTTCCAGCAATATAACGTTTTATAGATAACAGTACTAACATGCTGACAAGTATGTGTTATGACGTCTAGGCTGCATGAGGAGTGTTCAAAATGTGAACTGTTTCTTATCGTCAGTAGGTTATTTATTCATCTACGACACCTAACGGCACAACGGGTAATATGGATAACAGAGGATGTTTGTCAGTTGAGTTAATTGAGTTGAGTCAAGAATTGACATCACATAAATTAGTGCATTCCCATACATGCTCCGTCCCCATCCTCAGCAGTCAGCGCAGAGTTCAAATACTAATAGTGCCAGTCGTAATCTGGTTGTGTGTCCGTCTTGTCTTTCCTCTGAGCGTAGTGTGACAGCCGAACCCTCTGGTCACAGCGAGGTGCGCCATTCTCTACAGCCCGTAATAATCTAGTTTCTCTTCCGACTTCGTTACTGTTTCCCAAAGGGCTCTGACCACATCTGCCTTGTCATGTATCAACTCCCCCCCCCCCTCCCCCCTCAAATCGGTGCAGCTTTAGCCAGTCTGTCTGCCTGTTAGGATGTTTGTCAGAAAAAATTATATATAATTCGAGCAGACTGTGTCCAAAAGAGAATTTCTCTTTCACCAGAACATAAGGAACTGACTCTTTTTTCTGTCATTGGTAAAGGACCCCTTTTTCACACCATTGGGCGCACCAGGTAACTAATGCTAGACCAATATTTTACAGACCAATCAGCACCGATAAGACACTCAAGCAAACACACAGTTGCTATTTTTATTAGGTAATTTCTTTAACCTCTTAGCGTTCACGGACTTTAAAGTCGAGAGGAAAATGTGGGTTGTTTGTATACTTATGTCTCTGTACAGACCTTGACTTTTGGGTATACTACTTTTTACAGCTCGGGTTTGCTTATCTGCTGACTGTTGGTTACTCGTATGTTAGGTAGATGCTCTCTGACTTCAAATGCAACACTACCGATTAGTCGCTTTCTACGACGTGCTTGTTAATGTTAAGGGGCAGTGGGTCTATTCTGATTTCACAGAAAATGGAGCTATTAGGATTAAGTCCCTTCAAAAGATCATGGCTTGCGTGACTCTTGAGTCTGATGCAGATGGATATGATCTGGGGTTTAATGGCAACTCAGCGGATACTACGAGCTAATTAATGGGGCTTAGATAAGGTAAGTATCCCACTGGGAAGTTAGTCATAAGTTAAGATAGCTTCTTGACACGAGAGATCATTGAGGAATCAGTAGCATGACAGCGAACTAAGCCAACTTCGCAAGGACAAACTCTCAGCCGAGGATGTAGAGGGACCTCATGGTGTTGCATTACAATTAAACAACCTTTCACAAGCCATTAGCGCATCCGGTGTGTGTTGCCATGAGTATAATGTATATGTCTGCCACCCCTCCATGGGGGATGCGATCAGCTCCACACGGGTAGCTGGCACATTCTTTGACATTTCCTGGCACCCAGTTTAGCCTATACTGACCAGTGCAACTTAGGTAAATAGCCGATACTTCTTTATGAATTTGAAACCATGACTTTCAATGAGTGATTAGTGATTAGTAAGAAGTATCGTTATAGCACTCAGGACAGACCCATAAGTGATTCGATCTCCTCCTCAGTAGCTCTATAAGTGTAAAACGACTAATGACGCTTGTTCTGTGTTGTTAAATAAAACGTCTAGTCTTCTAAGCGAAATGTTCATTTCTCGCAGCTCCAGGCTGCACCCCCATGTCTATCAGTCTAGAAAGGGAAACGGAGTCATGTTCTTTGGGTGCTCTTCGGTTTGGTAAAAATTACGCATGGCATTACTTCTGTACAGAACTGGACCAGCCATAGCAGCTGCGTGTCGGGAGAATTATCTGCACGCTTGTTCGTTTGAACACCTGCATAACCCGACACAAAGACGGAAGTTAAGGAAGTCATTCGCGAAGTGCCGGTGTTGCAATCTATTTTTGTCTTATCAAACCAGACTGTATTTTTTTAAGCATATTCAAAGATAAGTCAGGTAAACTCTAACAAAGCGATATATTTATAATACTGGCTTGCAGGCATGGTTAAATTTGCCTTTCTGCAATTTGTTCACGGTTATCTGACTATCTGCAGCATAGCGATGGAGGGGATGGCGTAAACACAAGGTTTCATGTGGCTAGAATCAGAGGAGTATTCCCATTGGTGTGTGTGTGTGTGTGTGTGTGTGTGTGTGTGTGCTGAGTGATTCTACGTGCATGGTCCGGGGGGTCAGGCAGACCCCGTACGCAGACACTGGACTAAGTCGTTGCAAACCTCTCTCGCGTGCAAATACGATCATTTATGTCTTAGGATATGTAAGTGTTTTTTTTTCACTGAAGGAGCTGGCAGACTGGTAGGTTATGTAATAGTTTGCAGATAGTCAGCCTATGACTTAGGCCGACATTGCTTATGTCCCTAGAGAAATAGGACGATCATAGGATTTTGGAAGCAACGTGTCCACATCACTGCTAAAAATACGAGAATTTGGAGTTGTACCCAACCAGGACATCACACAAACGATAAACACCCGGTGACACAAAGTGCCACCATGCGGTTAAGGATCACCCGTGGATAGGTTCCGGAGACCCCGTTTAGCCGTTAGGCCTTACTTAATGCCCGGCTATATTTAGGACCCCCCGGCAAAAGCCAGGGTGGGGCTTCAAAATAACTAAAAATTACACCCCTCATAAGACGACTGCTATTAAACTAAAACTGTGGGAGTAAAGATCACTACAGGCAAGCATGAGAGGCACACCGGACGTACAAGAAGTCTCGATACCAGCACAGGACTGGCACTATTCATCGTGCGACAGTGATAAATATGTTCAAGGAAGAATATGATCACCGAACTGCTGTGAAAATAATCCACCTTATAACTCAGTGAAACGCGGTACAGTGTATGTTTAGCTATGCTATGTTTTGTTATTACAATCGACGTCTTTGCAAATTCCTATGCGTGCTTAGTCCTCTGATGCAGCAGCCACTCCAAGGTACCTCTACTGATGGTTCCCTTTAGAAATTAGTTGTAGTATCTCCTGTCTTGACCTCGAAGACGGCAGAAACGGGCTTCACTAATCCTAATTTCCAGGTCACGCAATTGTGACAGCGTCCGAGGTTCAACAGATCAGTTTATTTGTGTACAGACTGTTGATTCATTGCCTGTCAGACAGATGCACTTCGATTTATTCATATTTAGTCGACTCATACGACACGATTGCCGGGGGCAGTGAGCCTATTCTAGTTTAACATCCTGTGATTAGTGAGGGACTATGAAGAACTGTGCAAACATGTTTCCGGCGAGGGTTGTATGTTCCGCCCCTCTGAAGGTAGTATACACATGAGTTTAGTAATGCATCTCGTAACTCTCTCGGACATCAGCTAGCATCTTTTGGGACTGAATGAGTTGAAAACGAAATATGACGAAAAGTAATTTGGAACTCATTTCCATGCAACTGGGTCGACTACATAAGAACGGGAAAAATACTCCCACTTCGCATGATCAAACCCATACCACTTTATTATAAGCCCGACACACTAACAATTGTACCACCACTGCTGGTATAATTTCCATAAACCCACATAACAGAACAGTCACAGAAATATCACCAGCGAAGCAACTAACAAAAATACTTACGTATGATATCATAGGGACATTATACGCTGCAGCAAGTCGAGCCTCGTGGACGCAGGTTTCTTGAGGTCCAATGATAGCGTGTATTTTCTTGAAGATCATCTCCGCTGTCTGGTACAGACTTTCGTTCTCCTCCCCCTGAGTGTCTGCTATCACGAACTTCAAAGTTGTGTTCGGGAGAATGTCCGGGTTTTCGTTTATCTGTTGCACTGCGTAGGTAATGGCACCAGAAATGAGTTGACCAGGGGGAAAGTACAGCAATCCCGGACCCTTGCTGAGACCAGTTATATATCCAAGAATAATCTCTGAGGGTGGGTCATATCTGTAACTAAGCGACGGTACTGTCGAATTGTTGTCTGAAGAGGCATTAGCAAGACCCCGGGCACCTTTGTTGAACACCATGTTGGAATTAATCCATGTCTGTTTGTCATGAAGACCCTTTTTCCCTGAATCAGACGTTTCACCAAGAAGTCTTTCAACTGAATGAGCACTAGTTCCTAGGTAGCATAGATGGAAAAACACTAACAGAAAGCAGCACGTGATGGGTGTGGCTGTCACAACCTTTGTCACTGTTTGCAACCATCTTTTTGTACTTGAACGTAAATGCATGAATATTGAAAGACGGTTGCTGCTGACAAATGAGGTTGAACCCATTTCCTCTGTTTATTCTTTGAGACAGTGTTCTTTAGTTACGTCAGCCTGGAAGGAGCAAGCTAGTTCGTCGCGTGACCAGTTGTGATGTCATGCTGCAAGAAGGCAGTAACCCTTTCTGAGGACATAAGAACATTAGGCACATGAGAAGGTTAGTTGCGTATCCTTAACAGGGCGTTGCAGAACCAATCCCAACAGCCCCTGGCTGTTGTGTGGTTTTTCTAGGCAAATTTACGTCCAGTAGTTTGCCATTGCTTTCTGGAAGGTCAGCTTCTTTGATACCACTGTCGAAACCAACGAAAGGCGCATGGCCCGCAGCTGGGATCGAACCCGGCATCCCGGCATTACAAAGCGTTCGCATCGACTCAGCCATAGAGCCGACATATGAGAAGACCACCCAATATTTTTACAAACCAACCGGCACTAGTTGGGTAATGTGGTCGGCATTACGCCGGAGGTGTTTTTGTCCAATACTATACAAGAAAAAAACTAATTATAGGGCAGATCAGCTAGCACCACTGCTTAGACACCCAAAAGTCCCCCTCTCAGCAAAACAGCAAATGAATAATAGCATCTTCATCCTTACTGCATGCTATCAGTGCCAACAGTGGCAAATATGTAGGCCACTAGAACAGACAATAACTGTCTATGTAATGCGTTGTCTCTGTAAGGTCATGGACAATAGGAATAAACTCACAGGGAGCAAGTACAGCGGGGATCTACCAGTCGTCAGTAGAAATTATCTTCATCGACACTCGTTTGGGCCCACGATTCCTAGACGTATTCGGAGGTGGGCCCTCCTGAGTTCATGAAGCTCAGGGCTGGTTCCCCGCTGCACGGAATTACCGGATGGTGTTTTACTTTCGGCCAGAGACAAGACGACATGGTGGTTTGCAGGAGGTACTGTGAGATAAGAAGCCGCCACGGCAGCCTAATTAAAGCAGTCAGCATGCCTGGACGACCGAGCGACAAGCTTACTTTGGTTTACCGGACACATGTTGGACTTTTATTAGCAGTTGGCAGAGGAACACTGGCAGACAATTCGGACACGATGGACTTTCAAAGGGGTGAGAAACCCTTTTCCACTAGACACCCGGACCAGCTCACCGAGGCCCGTCCCCTACGTTGTTGCGCTGCGTCCAAAGCCAGCTAGAGGCCCTTTCGGCCACCTCTCCCAGTTTTTTGAGTGTTCGTTTCCGTTGGACAAAACAAGAATAGACAGGGCTACGAATGCCAGCATTATAGAGATAGTTGAAATAAGACCGTGTCTGAATTATACTGATGTGAAAAGAACTCAATTTTTAAGCCATCTAATAAAAATGCAAATTGACCAAACTGAAAATGCAATTTTTGACATTAGAATATCTGAAGAAAAAGCAAGAGAAAGACATAAAGAGATGGACAACTCATGTAGATGAAACAATCTGAAATCTGCACCCAAAAAAAAAAAAAAAAAAGATGAACAAATACATCACCCAAGCCACCAGAGAAGGGCAAGAATAATATATAAAACTGAGACCTGAGCTAAAAATGTGGTAACAGTAAGACAACAAAAGAAGAATAAGAATATCATTGCTCATGTAGACAAGGCATAGGTTTTTAACAGTATAACGTGGTCAAATATCGCCCCTCTCTAAGCCCAATGATTTTTTTTTCACTGACAGCTTTCCTGGTTTGTAGCTGCATGTGGTCATCGATTTATATTTACTCGTGCAACAGCAATCATTCACACACAGCATCATATCTCTCAGTCTCAAATACATATTCCCTGGGAGTTCAGCCAGTTGACCCTCTCACTTTCTTCCCTACTCTGTCAGTTTCTGTGTCTGTCGGAGATGTATTGTTGAAGGCTGAAGAATAACACGATAAGGTGTGGGTAACGGCGACGCCGGATTCTGGCAGTTCATGCAACTGAAAGCGCCACCCCTTTGTAAAGAGGAAGTTGAGCTATATAAGGCTCCCAATAAAATTTGCGAGCGGCATAAATGGCTGTGCATAACCATGTACGGTGATAGATATACTCTTTTCAAGCATCTGAATATAAATATATATTTCCCCTTGTGGGTTTGGAGGCTTCATTTAGGAGAACATAGAATATATATATATATATATATATATATATATATATATATATATATATATATATATATGTGTGTATATATATATATATATATATATATATATATATATATATATATATATATATATATATATGTATATATATATATATATATATATATATATATATATATATATATATATATATATATATATATATATAGCGGCTAGACGCTTTCTTGATTCGCTCCCTTGTGGAGCCGAACATTTTTGATATTTAAAGCTAGATATTGCAAGAGCCCTGTGAACGCGAGTAAACAGTGAGAAAAAACACATAGATTTGCAGTCTGAAAAGCATGGTAGAGCGAGGAGAGACCTGGGCATCCGGCCAACACTCATGAAATGTGCGAGACAGACGAACAATCAGACCGTTACTGGTGCAATCAGAATTAGAACTCTGTGTTTGCTGCTAAAGATGGAGCGGTGCATTTATGGGAAAGTCTCGAAAGCTCTGATTTTGGTTCTCAACTTATGGCTCTCACTTGGTAATAACAGTATGTGTATGAAAGTCAAATAGATTGTTCCATCGATTTGTACAATTATTCCCTACGCAATGATACAGTGATAACACACTGATGAAAAGATACAGTGTGTGGTGCAATTATCTGGCAATGAGACCCAGATTTATAAATATTTTAAAATTAGTATCCTGCTGATTCGTTTTATATGGCTTTTAATTATATCTCCGCTTCTGTCTGTCTGATTGCCTGTCTGTGTCTTGTCTCTCGCCAGTTCTCCAAGTGTCTTTGCCTCTTCCTATCTCGCTGTCCGTGCCTCAGTCTGTTTCCCTGGATATGTGTGTCTTTTTTCCTGTCTGTCTGTCTGTCTGTTTATCTGTCTGTTTGTCTATCTCTTGTGTCTTTTCACTGTTTTTTTTCTCTGCTGCCTAAATCTGTCTCTCATTTGTGTCTTTCCGTATGCTATTTCTATCTCTGTATGTTTGTCTGCAATTGTGTATGCATGTTTGTGTGTCTGCGTGTGTGTGTGTGTGTCTGCGTGTGTGCCTGTTGTTTGTGTGTGTGTGTATCTGTGTGTGTGTATCTGTGTGTTTGTGCATGTCTGTATTTGTGTGTGTGTCTGTGTGTGGTTGTGCATTTATGTCTGTGTGTGTGTCTACGTGTGTCTGAGTATGTGTGTCTGCAGGTTTGTATGTTTGTGTGTGTGTGAGTGTGTCTGCAGGTTTGCATGTCTCTGTGTGTGTGTTTGTGTCTGCAGGTTTGTATGTCTGTGTGTGTGTCTGCAGGTTTGTATGTCTGTGTGTGTGTGTGTGTGCAGGTTTGTATGACTGTGTGTATGTGCGTCTGCAGGTTTGTATGTCTGTGTGTGTGTCTCCAGGTTTTTATGTCTGTGTGTCTGCAGGTTTGTATATCTGTGTGTGTGTGTGTCTGCAGGTTTGTATGTCTGTGCGAGTTTGTGTATCTGCAGGTTTGTATGTCTGTGTGTGTGTGTGTGTGTCTGCAGGTTTGTATGTCTGTGTGTGTGTCTGCATTTTTGTATGTCTGTGTGTCTGCAGGTTTGTATATATGTGTGTGTGTGTGTCTGCAGGTTTGTATGTCTCTGTCTGTGTGTGTATCTGCAGGTTTGTATGTCTGTGTGTGTGCCTGCAGATTTGTGTGTCTGTGTGTGTGTGTGTGTCTGCAGGTTTGTATGTCTGTGTGTGTGTCTGCAGGTTTGTATGTCTGTGTGTGTGTGACTGCAGGTTTGTATGTCTGTGTGTGTGTATGTGCGTATGTTTGTTTTTGTGGGTGAATGTTTGTTTGTGTGTGTGTCTGTATGTTTGTGTGTGTGTGTATGTTTGTTTGTGTGTGTGTATGTTTGTTTGTGTGTGTGTGTATGTGCGTATGTCTGTGTGTATTTGTTTCTCCTCGTGCTTGTGTGTGTGTCTGTATGTTTGTTTGTGTGTGTGTGCTTGTTTGCGTGTGTTTCTTTAGGAGTTTCTGTGTGTGCATGTGTGGACATTTATGTATGTATGTGTGTAGATTATGTGTGTATGTATGTATGTATGTATGTATGTATGTGAGGGTATGTACCTATATATGCAGGATTGTGTGAATGTGTGTGTATGCGTGTTTAAGTGAGCTCTAGATTGTGCAAGCATTTTGTCACCCATGCTTTTGTGTTTTTTCTTGATATTCACAATACGCGTTTTTCAATATGTGAATATAATAGTCTTTATTATTAAAATACAACTGCTGTGTGGAAGACTGTGTTAGGAAGGACCGAATGTAAGTTCGGCCTGCGTGCGCAGTTTGTGACCCTTTAAAAATAAAGCTTGTTCGTTCGTTTGTTTGTTCTGTGCCTCTTTCGCGCGCTATCTCTCTCTCTCTCTCTCTCTCTTTCTCTCTCTCTCTCTCTCTCTCTCTCTCTCTCTCTCTGTGTGTGTGTGTGTGTGTGTGTGTGTGTCTGTCTGTCTTTGTTGCATGCTTTTGTTTGTCTATATGCTAGTCTGTCTGTCTGTCTGTCTGTCTGCCTGTCCTTCATTTTCTCCAATCCCTGATTTCGGCAATTAATCATAATCCTTCTGATCCGACCACGCAGTTAAGCATCATGAGTCGCAATCAAAACGTAATGTAATTATGGAAATATCTCCAGGGCCTCCGAGCTAAGAAACTGTAGGAAACTGGCAAGTCTTCTGGGAAATTCGTTGCCAAGAGAGATCAGTTGAGAGGAGATAGATTGGACCTGGCGTCACTGGAAATGGTGATATATCTGCAGCAACTCCTGAATGTCTAGTACAAACGCGTGACCAATGAAAGAAGTTCTGTCAATGGCAGCTTTAAGACAGAAAGAGTGAATCCAACCCGGGTGGGTGCCTGTTTAAGTGAACGGTTTTCGTCTTCTTGTTTTCACTGTTTTCCAGAGATGTGATTCACGAACTGTCCTGGTTTCTTCCACAGGATCTGTCACAAACTGAGTATTGTCTTGGGGGGATGGAGCAGATTAGAGGTTCTCAGTTATATTGCTCTGTATAAGTCGCGCTCACCGTTGTTCGGTGTAAATTGTTAACACTTCGCATTCAACACATTAATTGTTACGTCCTTGCAGGAAAATGATTATAGTGGGAACAAGCATCTAGTTTTTATGTTGCTTTCTCTGTGTCTTTTCTTATTTTATTTTATTTTTTTATTAATTGTCACCAAGTTTAGTTGTCGAGTCAAAGCCTTGATGTAGTGAACACACGTAATAATGCTAAAAGATGTTTTGGTGTCTTTCGTTCTTCCCGTTCTTCCCGCGTTCCACATCATGTTCTGTGTACACTTTGTTTCTTCTGCCCAGCTCAGTTTCATACATTTCTTTGTCTATTTAGTGTTTTAAAGCTTAGAGGCAGATGGGGCTTCACGAGGTCCCCTACAGCCTTTATGAGTTCACATGCTCTAACATTTCTAAGGATTTCATAGTGGGCAGGGATTCACTTTTAGCCAGTTCGCTATTTTGTTCATACTTGTGGAGATTTTTTTTTGTTTAAACCTTTTATTTCCTTGTTGATGTTGTCTTGATTAAGAGCACTGGATGGGTTCGAGGGCTGATTTTCAGTCACCCAGTTTTCTATTTATTTAAACTATCCTTTTGAAAGTCTGCACATTTGAAAGCAGGGTTGCTTCCTCTGTTCTGAAGTAGTTGCAAGCTTTCAGTGCCGCTCTGGGAGTGTCTCTGATACCATTTAAGTGAAAAGTAATTCCATCCACCCACTTCAAATTTGCACTAGTACATTTTACCCCAATAGGACATCACACAGGCTAAAAACAACCGATGACACAAAGTGCCACCATGTGGATGAGGATCACCCGTGGAGAAGTCCCAGAAACCGCGTTCAGCCATGAGACCATATGTATGGCTGGGCTATATTACGGCTTAAAAAAAAACGAAAAATGGCATCCCACAAGGAGGCGACTTGTCTACCATTCCATAGTGTGTGTATGGTTCTTAGTATGTCCCCCCCCCCCCCCCCCCCCCCCCCCCCCCCCCCCCCCCCCCCCCCCCCCCCCCCCCCCCCCCCCCCCCCCCCCGCTTTCAGGTTCTTAAATTTTAAATGTTAATAATTACTAAAGCATTACTTCCACAGTCTGGTCTGCTTTCAGGGCGCTATTTGTACATCAGATATTCAGATCGCCATTCGGCCCAGCAACATGCCCGTGTGTGTGATAGTGCCCTGTTTGTTCTTAATCCCAAGTACAACAAGCCAAAACAGATAGTTGCTTTGGCTTTTATCTCAGGATAACGAGGGCAGCTAGAGGGATACGGCCATCCCAGCTCATTAAGTTGTTATCCTTGTCTTGGATTTCGTACTGGCAAACGAATTAGTGCTTAATGCTGTTACGGATATTCTGTTGCATGACTCGAACAACTCCATTCGTTATACCAGCTTTGATGAATCTGAAATTTTAAAAAGGTTCAGTTTCTAAAACCCCACCGTTTTCTTTCTGCAAAGTTGTTTTTGTTCTATCTGATATCTCTATTTACTTATTCTAGTTTGTTTCGTTTACACGCATGCGTCTTTGATTTTCATTTATTTTCAGCGGAACAATTTAGCTGATCACAGTGGAATTTTGCACATCTTATTCCTTTCATAGTTCACGTTGAATTGATCAGAATGTTCTAGCAAAAGTCAGACTTGTGTACGGTTGTGATCACACTAGGCCGTGAGTGCTGAGACTGGTCAGCGGGCTCTGCAGAGTAAGAAGTTCAAGAATAGTTTCTTTACAATGGTTGCTCAGTTGTTGTGATGATCTATATACACAGATGGACATATTTATACATAAGACACAGATATGCAGTTTTGAGAGGCCAAACGAAGCACATGCCAAAGTAAATGGACGTCGCTAAGTGAAACAAATCCTGACATATGACACCACAACATCTCATTTGAGAATGGAGATGGAGGCACTCACTAAAGCCTTTCACTGGCTAGAGAATCAGCTGTACATATGTATCGGTATTGTAACCGACTCACAGAGCATGTGGAGAGTGGCAAGCATCGCTTTAGAGGTCATTAATAGTTAGCTTCCTTTGATATGTTCAAAAAGAGGTGCCGGAATTTTGGGGAATGAACAGGAAGATATACTGACCGGGTCTACACAACTTGGTTGTGAAGTGATATATGACAACCTAGATAGTGCAATAAATCCACAGAAATTTGACTAAAAAGCTTAACAAAATGGGAAAGAGGAAAACGTGCACAAAACAACACAACGTAACGTTTCGGCCAGGCAGCCTTTTTCAAACACAAGTGAAATACACAAACGAGGAATGGAGAGTATGTAGATCTCTATGAAAATCGCCTTATCCACAGCCTTAGCGTTCTTAGTCCAAGAGGTATCAATATCCAACATACCTTCATCTAAATAGTTCTAATCTTATCACATTTTAAATGTTAATTTTTTTATTTTATTTCATATTATTACCATATTCCATTTATTATCAGTATCATTTATGTATCATTAACACTTGCATTTCTTTTATTCCCAGTATTGTGACTATATTTTTAGCCATCGTTTATTTTATGTTATTTCATTTATTCCGCATCACATTTTTTAAACGTCGCTCACGTCACCCCTTAGAGATCTACATACTCTCCATTCCTCGTTTGTGTATTTCACTTTTGTTTGAAAAAGGCTGCCTGGCCGAAACGTTACGTTGTGTTGTTTTGTGCACGTTTTCCTCTTTCCCATTTTGTTGAGCTTTTTAGTCAAATTTCTCTGGAATTCATTGTATTAGCTTGACTGCAGTCGCCCCCATAGTTTCACCTAGATGGTGCAAGAATGCTTTGGGGGGGGGGGGGGAGTGAACAATGCAAAAGCACATATGGATCATTATGGTCTGAAGAGAATGGTATTACGATCGCTAGCCTGGGATCTGGTCGACGATCAGCAGTCAAGGGAAAGGTGTGTCAGATATACAATCAGACTGATTTTGGTACCAATGGAATAGGAATTACGCGCCGCTTGCTTATGAAGATGTGAACGGAGCATTCATGGAAATGTCCCTAGTGCTGTAATCTCGATCTTAATTTAACAATATTGAATTAGGAGTCAACATCATAGCACTCGGGACACCCCCATCTAGGCCCCGTTCCCATCTTCAGCAGCAAACGTAGAGTTCCAGTTCTGCTGGCACTAGAAACTGTCGTATGTTATATCCGTCTTGCCCTTCCATTGAGTGCTGAGCGTTGGCCAGATCCGCTAGTTCTTTATTTAACATTAACATTATGTTGTGTGCGTTGGTAATCATGATTGTGAACTACACCCTGTCTCGTGTAGTGACAAACAGTTATGACACAGATGTCCGTCCTTGCCATAACGAAAATTTAAATCGTGGTCTTCCTCTGTGTACTCTACTTCTAAAATTCGCATACGATGTTTTTGTCATGACTACTCAATGTATACTTGGATTACGTTAGTTTAAAAAAAAATCGATCCTCATACAATTACGACAATGAACAAAACTGTGACAGATGACAGAAATGACAGCTAAAGCAACAGTGGCATAACCCTTCCCCCCCCCCCCCTCCCCGTCCCTACTAACCGAATGCAAACACACTTTAACACTCAGATATGTTTAATAATCCAGGTTGTTAAAGTGCAAAAGACTATTTTCACACTAGTAAACAAAATAGAGACGATTTGAATATTTTAGGGCTGGTATATGGCTGTGAATCTTGAAATGTGATTGACCAAATTAGGATCTTGTGTTGGTGTGGTTCTGAGAAGCATGCTGCCGATACCGTGGACAGAGTGGGTGCCAACGGCTGCCACAAAAAGGCTAATGTAATTAGTAAACTATATTCCGTTTCCAAAGTCGCGTCCTTAAACTTTAACAAATATCTAGAAAACCTCTTTACGGATCTGCATAAATGTTTGCATTTGGTTTTAGATTTTTTATGCCCTTATGATTTTATAATTTATAATTGAACAGGTGCATCTGCTTTCTTAAAGCGTCGAATGTCTTTGATCATTGTCGTATTATTAATTTGTGCACCTCTACAAAATAGAATTTACAGTAACTAACAAAAGTCGTTGGTCGAAACCACAAACGGGGATCTCGTTTTGGAAATGATTTCATATGTACAGCGATGAGTGTCGACTATTTTGATAGTCTATCCCGCATACAATTAAATATTGTGTTTATCTAATTCAAGGAAGGCTAATGCTGGAGATTGACCAACTGAGAGTTAAACAGCTTTTTTTTTGATGTTTCAAAAGCTTCGTATCACCTTTTTCTACTGTAAACTTGCTAATTAAAAACTGTGAAACATTTTTTATATGTTTGTGTATATATATATATATATATATATATATATATATATATATATATATATATATATATTATATATATATATATAATATATATATATGTATACACTGCATACAAAGCAAAACAAAAACTAGACGTTCGTTAACAAAATACATATATTTGTCACTACAAGGACACGCTTATTAAGAGGTGGTGTGCCAAATTTAAACAGTTTACACTGAACATTTCATGAAGTATATATTTTTTAATTGCCGTTATAAAAAAAAAAAATCATAAAATGAACAATTGCTAGTGACTACACTGACTGGCTGACTGACATTCTACCCCATCAGGGCATCACACAAGCGATAAACACCCGATGACACAGAGCGGGTGAGGATCACTGTGGAGAGGTCCCAGAAACCGCGTTCAACCTTTAGGCGATATTTATGGCCAGACTATATCGCGGCCCCTGGCAAAGCCAAATTAGGGCTTCAAATAACGAAAAATTTCATCCTCAAAAGGACGAGAAGTAATAAGTGACTGCATTGGCCATGCGGCCTTTTATCCTCAGGATCACCAAACCCCCCCCCCCCCCCCCCCCCCCCACCCCCCCCCCCCCCCCACCCCCCCCCCCCCCCCCCCCCCCCCCCCCACCCCCCCCCCCCCCCCCCCACCCCCCCCCCCCCCCCCCCCCCCCCCCCCCCCCCCCCCCCACTTGCAACCGTACCCTGGTCCCACACAGCTAAGTTGTGAATTAGGGTTAGTTGCGTATTCCTTACAGGACGTTGCAGAACCAAATACAGCAGCCCCTGACTGTTGTGTGGTTTCTCTAGACAAATTTGCGTCCAGTAGTTTGCCATTGCCCCTCTGGACTGTCGGCCCCCTGATACCACTGTCGAAACCAACGCGATTCGCATGGCCCGCAGCTGGAATCGCGTCGGCACCCCGGCATTACGATGTGTTCGTATTGAGCCGACTTAAGATGTGAATACAGACTATAAATATACAACTCCTGTGTGAGAAAGAGGCGGTAATTTGCTTGGGCTATTGTGATGAGAAGAGAGTCATTAGCGAACGTCGTGACAACAGTAAAGATCAGTGGTAGAAGAGGCAGAGGCGGTCAAAGAGAAACAATGGTAGACAGTCAGAGGCAATGAAATGAAAAATTTATATATTCAAATTGATACCAAATGCCAAAGAAAGGAGATCTGCGTAGAGACATGGACATCTACCTGCCTGGCATGGCTCATGCTCGTAATGATGATGCTGATTCACATCTGATGCTAGATCCCAGTTTAACGTGGATCCTAAATTGGATTTGAGCCACACAACAATCGCGAGCAGTAATGTTTGCATTTACGGAGAGAAGCACCCATACTTGTTCACTGGCTTTACAGGCGATGCAAGCTTTCATATTTCGCGTAATGTGTGTGTGTGTGTGTGTGTGTGTGTGTCTGTGTATGTTTATGTGTGTGTGTGTTTGAGTGTGTGCGTGTGTGTGCGTGTGTGTGTATTTGTGTGTGTATCCGAGCGCACGTGTATATCTGCTAATTATCATTATTTTGTATTTTACTTGCATTTGCCTTATTCAGTCACATAAAGTTTAAATTAAAAATACACTTGGGAGGATCGACTTCATTGCTCGTGTTTTCCAATTTGGCTGAGTCTCTCTCAGCAGAACGCAGAGCATCGCACAAAGCACACACTCCGGCTGCAGCGACGATCCACGGACATGTCCTCATAATCTGCCCTCGTAAATTCAACTCTGTGTCAGGGAAACGAACCAACAACCTTCACAGTGTGAGGAAAACAGCTTGACCACTTCGCCAGGGAGACCCCCTAAAAATTCTGTAACATAATTTTAGCGCATGTTTATGCAACACTAATGCTCCTTCCATGAATATTTTAAATGATTTCCGTGGTCACAATTATTCTCGTTCATCCCTCCGTCGTCTCATGCAGATCACTAACGCCTTTTTTTTTTTTTTCTGGATGTTGTAGAACTTAGCCAGTGACATTGCTGCCCAAATTGTTCGGTTTCATTCATCTTGTTTCCTATGTTTGGAGATTTATTCTTCCATCTCACTTACTCTTGTACTACTTTAGCTAACGTAGGAGGTAAAATGTTCTGCTTTTTGCTGTTCTAGCTACCTCGACCACAGACACGTCGTGCTATTGAGAGTTTTTATGATGTTATAGTTCCGTCTTGTTCTCGGTCTACCTCATGAGCGACGTCCTTCTTCTATTGTGTTGTATGTTTTGTACGGTTTGGCTTTTCAAGGCATACTTTCTAGGTACTTTCTCTTTAAATGTAATTTAGAATTGGCTCTGTGACGATTTTTTCTTTTATGACCTTATTCCCGACTCTATCTCTTCTGGACACTACTGTAGCCCTCACAGCAATCTCCTTTCTGAGGTTACTAATGTTCTTTTTTAGTTTGATTTAAGTGACCATGTCTAGAACTGGTAGCATGGGGAGGGAATGCATGTTCTTTGTATAAGATGTTTCTGTTGAAGATTTTTTTGACATATATTACATTGCCAAATCCCCTGCTCTGCTCGTGTATGCAATTACTCCTCTACTCCTCTCTTATATATTTTTCTCTGTTAATGACTATAATCATAAGGTGTCTTGCCGACTGGAGTGGGCGATCATGCCTCGTCAAAATAGGCGAATCTCCCCTAAGTGTGTAAGTTCGTGTGCTGACACCCCTCAATGTCATGACAAAAGACTGACAAGAATCTTCTCACGCTGTCTTCCTCTGTCTCTGTTTCACAAATGTGTCCAGTGGTCACACCATGTTCTATTTTCCCTCTTTGCATAACATGACAGATAAACTATGACTGTCTTCTTTCTGATGTTTGTGATAAGTTGTCTTCGAGCCCTCAACTCTTTTATAACATCCGGTCTGCTTTTCATAGATGTCCAAGTAATTCTCAGCGACTCTATTTTATCATTAACTGTACTTGTTGCAAAATAAATACGATTTTTTAAATCGATTTGGCGCACATCCATACATGCACTCTACCATTTTTGAAGTATATGACTATTAATTTTGCCAGACACATGTATCCGTGTTGGTTAATTTACACAAGAGTGTAAGGTCAACAACATACAAAAGAAACGACAATATCGGCGTTACAGATATGGCGATCACCTTCTACATCTCATATGAAGAAGCACTGACAGCTATTAGAAGAGTGAAGAGACCCCAAGTGTAGCAGGATGGCAAGCCAGTAGAAACGAATCGATATGGAACAGTGGAAGACACGCGTGGCACCACAGAAGCCTTTTTTATCTGAAAACCCCTGCCTGTGAGAATGGAAAGACAAAAAATAAGTAAAAATGAAACAGAAGTAAACTAAACTAATTCGGCTAAATAAAACATCATAACGGGTTGGAGAGAAAAGTAAGGGAGGATATGGTTTCTAGAGGAAGAGGAGGAGGCGACAAGCATGACCCTGGATAGAAGATGTCAAGTGCAACATGGGCATACACGTTCATTAGGCAGGCAATTCAGCAGGCGATCGAGTGGCTTTCTCATATGCCGTGCTGTGCAATTTGCTGCTAAGGACCTGCTATGCGATGATGATGATGATGATGATGATGATGACATTGGTGATGAGACTACATTTATACTCATTATTTAGAGTTTCCCGGTAAATTCCATGCATATCAAAAACAAAACTATCATCAAATCCATTAAAAAGCATAACACCAGCTATGTTTATACATGTTTTTAAGAAGTGGAGGAAATACATTGAAATGTGTTCTTGAAGCAATATTAGTCATGTTGTTCATGTTATATAAATCAAAATGGTTTTCATAAAATAAAATAAAAATATGTTTATAATTTCGAGGTGTGAACACTTACGGGATACCCTGTGTATTATGACACTGGCAGAACGACTCTTTTATCCTAGACGGCCGTAAAGCCACTCAGTCCCTACTAACTTTCCTGCCGCCTTAACTGTCATGCACAGGGTGTCCTTAATATCCTGTTAGACTACCCTACTGAACCTTATTAGATTAGCTTGTATAACTGAAAGGACCCGAAGTACTGTGTGGTTAGGATAGTGTGTCCATCCGTGTTGATGGCACAAGTCGTGAATATTAGTGATGAATTATTCCTGCCAGTGAAGTACGTGGGTGCTGTCCTATTGATTGTGAAATATGTCTAGCTAATGAATTATTCAGGACGTACTGCCTGGCTATGTTAGCCGGTGAGGCATTGTTTTTCATTGTTGTTGTGTCTTCATGTTTCCTTAAGGGTGTCTTACTTGAACCCTTCAAGTGTCTTCTCTTGAGGAACTCTCGGATGTGGTCGGCAGGGAGAGCTGGTCAAATCTCTTGCTCATGCTCTGAAGGTCGTTCGCTTTCCGGATTGCGCAAGTCCATTTTGGTGTGTACTGTTTTCCAACGAACCTAGGGGATAGTCAATGGAACTATGGAGATTAATGTTTGTGAGACGCTTTTGGCAGGCCAGCAGCTCTGATGAGCGAGACAATACCAAACTTAATAAAACAGTGCAGTTATGCCGATCTCTCACCGGTAAACCATCGTCAGTTTTTGTTTTTAAATCTCCAAATGAGCCATGATGTTGATCTGGTTTTCAAAACCTCAAAAAACTCAAAACCTTTTAAATCTTAAGTCGTGAATGATTTCTCCCCTAAACTTTGATGTATTCTTCACATAATAATTGTTCCTTTAATTAAAAAAAAAATAATTAGATTGTGTCTTCACTTTTACCTTTAAATTGATTATATTGTTTCCTCGCTGTTATTGTAAAAAGTTAGTGATACTTCAAAGAAGAAGGTGGAGATGAGTTGGATATTTTTTTTTTAAAATATACCACAGCGCTTTGAAACTGACAACTATCTGGTGGAAGGCAGATTAAAAACAAAGATGCGGACGAACTTAGAAAGCTGGACAGGGAGAACTTTAAATTACATACATAGACAGCAAATCACATGGTTTGTCAGCTTACAGATTATACTTGTGACGCCATACCAAACAAAGTATACATCAAAATTGGAGAAGGGAATAGTGTACTTTGTAGACCAATAACACGATAAAACCACTTTGTTAGAGAAACTCTACAACAGCACGATGTGTCTGTGGTCGGGGGAGCCAGAAAAGCAAGAGGCAGAATTTTATATTCCCCTCTACTCCCTAAGCAATAATAGAGGAAAAGGAAAAGAAGAAGAAGGAGGAGGACAAAAAGAGGTAAAAGAAGAAGATGATGAAGCAGAAGATGAGGAGGAGGAGCAGAAGGAAGAGAAGATAAAAAAGAAGAAGAAAAAAGAAGAAGAAGAAGAAGAAGAAGAAGAAGAGGAAGAAGAAGAAGAAGAAGAAGAAGAAGAAGAAGAAGAAGAAGAAGAAGAAGAAGAAAGGTAGAGAAGAAGAAGAAGAAGAAGAAGAAGAAGAAGAAGAAGAAGAAGAAGAAGAAGAAGAAGAAGAAGAATGAAGAAGAAGAGAAGAAGAAGAAGAAGAAGAAGAAAGAAAGAAGAAGAAGAAAAAAGAAAGAAAAGGTAGAGAAGAAGAAGGAAAGAGGTAGAGAAGAAGAAGGAAAGAGGTAGAGAAGAAGGAAAGAGGTAGAGAAGAAGAAGAAGAAGAAGAAGAAAAGAAGAAGAAGAAGAAGAGAAGAAGAAGAAGAAGAAGAAGAAGAAGAAGAAGAAGAAGAGAAGATAGAAGAAGAAGAACGGAAGAAGAAGCAAGAAAGAAGAAGAAGAAGAAGAAGAAGAAGAAGAAGAAGAAGAAGAGAAGAAGAAGAAGAAGAAGAAGAAGAAGAAGAAGAAGAAGAAGAAGAAGAAGAAGAAGAAGAAGAAGAAAGAAGAAGAAGAAGAAGAAGAAGAAGAAGAAGAAGAAGAAGAAGAAAGAAGAAGAAGAATAGAATAAAGAAGAAGAAAAGAAGAAGAAGAAGAAGAAGAAGAAGAAGAAGAAGAAGAAGAAGAAGAAGAACAGAAGAAGAAGAAGAAGAAGAAGAAGAAGAAGAAGAAGAAGAAGAAAGAAGAAGAAAATTCGAAGAAGAAGAAGAAACAACGTAGAGAAGAAGAAGAAGAAAAGAAGAAGAAGAAGAAGAAGAAGAAGAAGAAGAAGAAGAAGAAGAAGAAAGAAGAAGAAGAAGAAATAGAAGAGAAGAAGAAGAAGAAGAAGAAAGAAGAAGAAGAAGAAGAAGAGAAGAAGAAGAAGAAGAAGAAGAAGAAGAAGAAGAAAGAAGAAGAAGAAGAAGAAGAAGAAGAAGAAGAAGAAGAAGAAGAAGAAGAAGAAGAAGAAGAAGAAGAAGAAGAAGAAGAAGAAGAAGAGAAGAGAAGAAGAAGAAGAAGAAGAAGAAGAAGAAGAAGATAATAGATAGAAGAAGAAGAAGAAGAAGAAGAAGAAGAAGAAGAAGAAAGAGAAAAAAGAGAAGAATAGAAGAAGAAGAAGAAGAAGAAGAAGAAAGAAGAAGAAGAAGAAGAAGAAGGAAGAAAAGAAGAAGAAGAAGAAGAAGAAGAAGAAGAAGAGAAGAAGAAGAAGAAGAAGAAGAAGAAGAAGAAGAAGAAGAAGAAGAAGAAGAAGAAGAAGAAGAAGAAGAAGAAGAAGAGGAAGAAGAAGAAGAAGAAGAAGAAGAAGAAGAAGAAGAAGAAGAAGAAGAAGAAGAAGAAGAAGAAGAAGAAGAAGAAGAAGAAGAAGAAGAAGAAGAAGAAGAAGAAAGGTATAGAAGAAGAAGAAGAATAAAAAAGGTAGAGAAGAAGGAAAGAGGTAGAGAAAGAGAGGAAGAGGAAGAAGAAAAAGAAGACAAGGAAGCAATTGCTGTGTGAATAATGAGTGATTGGTAGAGTAATATGTAACAGGCACATGCACGCCGAAGAGTGTGACAGTCTGAAAAAGAAAAAAAAAAGTTATATCGTTCATTGGTTCGTTCGTGCAGTACCGTAAATGTTCCAAGAGACGCAGATTCTTGTCCGCACGTAAAACGAGTGTTTCATATTAAAGACAGCGAAAACAATACCCCTAGGAAACTAATGACAAATACGTATCAATTATACCGTATTATCATCCTGGCGTGGGACTGACGGTTACTATGAATTGTCAGTTTAATGTGTCTGGTATTATTTTCGCAGGATCAATTTGATAAACCCATAGTACGGACTAGAAAACAGATCGAAGGGTCGCTAGCACTTATTTTATAATTCAGACGCAACAGAACAGTATTGTCCGCTGATCCTGATGTCTTGTGATCGAAACCATCTGTAGGTTGAATTAAACTAAACCTCTCTTATCGACACATTTTCAAAATAGGCACAAGGAAATACAATGGGAAATCAAAGTGGTCTACACTGCCTTAACCAAATCGCCTAATGCCGAATAGTGTATAAAAATATGTAATGAAAAAAAGCAAAGATCCTTTTTCCCGCCTTAGACGCAACAGGCATATGGAAAGAGCGTCCCATATTTTTACAGACCAATCGGCACTGGGTGGGTAATGTGGTCAGCATTACGCTGGCTGTCTTTACTTCCCCAAGACAGCCATCCTGGTACCCATTTAAGGCTGGCTCCACCTGCGACACCTCCTACCATGATAAAAATCCGCGCAGCCAGCTGTGAGTTTCGATCGCGGTACGTTGGAATTACGAGTCAGACTCGCAACGCCTAAGCCACGGAATACAATATCGTCCGAATAAAGGTCGCAAATTATCAAGGCTGAAAATATACCCTAACAGAGCCTCAATCACATGTCAATTTCGGACTTCCGCTACCGCCGAGAGTATCTACGAGCGGCGTGAAGTAGGGCTGAACTAGACGGCTGGGACTCACGAGCAAATAAAATGAGGGAAGCTGCAGGAGATGCGGTAGCTGCTGCTCGTGAGTCCCAGCCATCTAGTTTAGCCCTATTCCACGCCGCGCTTTGCATCGTGGGAGAAACTCTCGGCGCTAGCTGTAGTCGCCGGAAGTGCACAATTAAAGTCGCCGGAAGTGAGCAATTAACATGTGACTGAGGCTCTGTTAGGGTATATTTTCGGCCTCGATAATTTGGGACCGATATTCGGAAGTTACCCAAATATGAGTCTAGTGTAATAAGCAGGATACGAAAATGGAGGGACAATTATTCTCGCTGTTTTACACACACACACACACACACAAACACACACGCACGCGCACGCACACACACACACACACACACACACACACACGCACACCAAGTAATGTCATTATTTAAATAGCGCATTGTAAAACCAAATGATTAAGAAGGGGTGCATATTTCCTACAGCATGTATATCATAATCAAGGACTTTACCGATTGGCGTGGGCGATCATGTCGCTCGACAATCTGCGATCTATAAATGCATGTATCAGTTCGTGTGTTGACATCCCTCCATGCCATAACACAAGACTGTCTAGAATCTGCTCACGCTGTCTTCTCTTTCCACAAATCTTTCCAATAGTCCCATCATGTTCAATTTTTCCTCTTTTCATAACATGACCGACAAATGATGACTGTCTCTTTCTGATGTTTGTGTTAAGTTGTATTTGAGCATTCGTCTCTTTCAAAACATCTCAGTTGCTCTTCATAGCTGTCCAAGGAATTCTAAAGATTTTTTTCTGTGAAACAACATCAGCGCAGCCTCAAGTTGTTGCACGGCTTCTTTATTAATTGTCCAAAGTTAACAGTTGTATGTTAAAACTGGTTCTATATAGTGTCCGATAATTTTTTTCCCACCCTCCTAGGATATGAATTTATTGCATAAAATTGCATAACGTTCTTTATTATGTATATGTTTATACATACTGAATGCAAAAATGTACTCGGCGGATTCAGTGTATGAAACTTCTTATGGTTTAACAGACACGAAGATGATTACAAGCAGGCTCTGTGGAGAGCTTCGAGCAAGGCAGGTCACTCGAGACGCGTTGGTCATCCACTGCACCTAGGAGGTCCATTTCCAATCGTCTCGACACTGTGCTGCCAGTGGATCAAGATGGGCACAGGCGAGAGTGGGAGGTTGACGAATTGCGCAACTCTTCCTAACTTGTATCCAACTCCTTGCACAAGTCTTTTTTATCCAATTATCCATTTGGATTAAAACTAGTCTTCATAAGTCGTGATGAAGGAACAACACCACACACACACACACACACACACAAACACACACACACACACACATATATATATATATATATATATATATATATATATATATATATATATATATATATACATATATATATATATATATATATATATATATATATATATATATATATATATATATATATGTGTGTGTGTTTGTGTGTGTGTGACGAAGGTCTTAGTTTAAACAGAAAAAATAGTAATGGTAAATACAAAGAAAACTGACTTCCGAAATGCTACATCAAAGTAAATGGGACACTCCTCAAACAAGTGATACGTTTCCCTGATAGCATCAGATAGAAGATGTATTAAAGAAATAAAATGTAGAATAGCTCAAGCAAGGGCATCATTTTAGACAATAATGAATATTTTATGCAATCTTTCTTTGTCCATTGAGACGAGAAAGAGAATTAGCTACAGCTTTTTGAATCCCATTCTGCAATACAGTGAAGTGATATTTGGACAGTTGGTAGCCTTATTAAACTTTCTTTAGAAGCTGAGGAGACGTGGTTCTATGGGTGAATAATGAGAGTGCCCTGGACATATAAAAAAGAGTAATCAAGACCTCTTGAAAGAAACTGACTCACAGAGAGAGACCATAGTGAACAATATGCACTATTATAATTATACTGAAAGACGATAGAAAGTATGTAAACATGTAAAACGCATCAGAAGAAAGAAGAAATATGGCACAAAAAAATAGAAAATATAACAAGAAAGTAGACGTAAAACAAGAAAAGTAAAATTATGCAAGAAGGTAGAAGCAGGATAAAAACATGTAGAACTTATGTGAGCAATATGGCAGCATTACAAGACTATAAAAATGTTGCTTAAAAAGTAGAAAGTATGACAAGAAAATTTAAAATCATAACAAAGGAGAGGGAAGAATGCCAGTAAAGTAGACATATGGTAAGTAGTTAGAAAAAAAGCCAGTCTCCACAAGGAAATAAAAATGTCACATTTGGATAAAAGCAAAATTCGATGTAAAGCTGTACATACGCGTATGTTGAAACAATCACAATGTCGGACAAAAGATGTCTCGCAGAGATTAGAGCAAGAGTGGTCAAGACGAAAGTAACCGTTTGCAAGATGGAAAACATTTCTGCCGATAAAAAACTGTCATTGCAATGAGGAACTATGATTTCAATGGCGATGCTTGCACTGAATGGCTGTAACTGACTCTTACACTTTCTATCGTAAAAGACAAATTCATTATTGAACTATTTATTATTGCGCACTGGCCGAGGCGTTGGGGGCTAGACGCCCGCCTGCGGATCGTAAGGTCGTGGGGTCGCGTCCTGACAGAGCTCGACTTTTTTTTTTTAAATGACCGTAACTCCCAGGTAGACAAAGCCTTGAGTGGGTACCATGTTTAGTCCTGGGAAGTAAAGGCGACCGGCGTGAGGCTGAGAACACCATCCACCTAGTGCCGATTGGTCTATAAAAAATATAGGCCTAGCCCTCAAGGCATGGAAAAGGGATCTTTCTTTTTACTTTTACTCCAGGTGGCTCGCAATGTTTTTGTTTTTTGAAGCCCTAAAATAGCTTTTGCCGGGTTTCCTATAGCCGACCCTTAAATAAGGCCTAACGGCTGAACGAGGTTTCCGGAACCTCTGCACGGGTGAACCTCATTCGCATGGTGGCACTTTGTGTCTCCGGGTGTTTATCGCTTGTGTGATGTCCTGGTGGGGTAAAATTTACTTACTTACTTACGTTTATTATTCATTATTGCTGTTTACTGGTAATCTGGTAATTTTAGTTTCAGCTTCAAAGCAAACGGGTCACCCCATAGTTGTTCCGCTCTTATGCCAACAAAAAGCACACAGAATGTTTAACACAGTCCCTTGTGGCAAGATTGACAGACTTCTCTCTCAGCCTATCTAACATACACAAGTATTAAAATTATACGGTAGCCATCCGAAATGCTAACACAAACAGTTTGACATTAGAAATGCAGTTCATCATGGATGGTAGCAGAAGCCACCAACAGATCAGCTGTTGCACACGCTATCAATTTTTATTACATAATGGCACCACCAATATTGCGACAACCGGCATCACGCCATTTTCTGAATTCACAGTTCACACTACCACGTTTGTCACAGTCGAAAAACATTCCAAATGAAATCCACAGCTCATAGTGTCACGCCACCCACTCCACTCAAAAGCTGGGCAACGAAACTGTATCTTTTCAGTCTTCAAATGAAGCAAAAATGCAACAACCATCCTCTGGCAGAAGCAAAAAATTTGCCACGGCTTAAAACAGTGGCCGTGCCTAACGTCCATGTTACTAATTGTTACAAATACATCACTCGTTTTACGTCTCGCTGAGCACGTAACGCTTAATAAGACAATTAACATGGCGACAAGAACGCTCGCTGCATGCTTGCGTCACTCGTGAAACAAACTGTAACATGTGTAAGGTATCAGGTACCAGTAATTTGAAGCTAGATGAGCACGTATTCTCTTATCATCGTAGCGACGATGAAAAAATGTCACGTGCTATCCTCTACAGCGTAAGCGTTATCTGCCATCGCCTGCACATGCGAACTGATCACGTCTCAACTCTGGTTTGTTTTGTTGGGTATATACTGTTGCATCCGAGAAAAACGTGGAAATTAGCCAGACAAAACAGAGTAGCTCCTCTTGACAGCAGACTTTTAAAAAATGATTCCAGTACAGGCAGTTTTTCTACATCTGCCTTTGCCCTTAACTATTCGCTTATGAAACTGCGTTGTAGTTTACAGCTAGGCCTCGATATCTGCACGAAAAAATTCTTACTTAGTCAGTCACCTGATACTAAGTGGGTCTTATGTTTGCTACCAAAATGGGGCTCCTGAAGCCCCACGAAAAAATAATCTCTTTTCCAGGAGTATACCTGTAGAAATAAAATAACATGTACAAGAGGCAGGTTACAAGGCTCAATTACATGTCCCCATTATGGGTTCTGGGGTTCCATTTGGTGGTGGCTCCGGGGTGGGGGGCGGGGAGACTCACTGTACCATTAACGAGAATGTGGAAAAGAGCACTTGAAATTGATAAGAGAAATGCAAAGATAGTGAGAATGAGCTAGGCACATAGATAGTAATCGGCTTTCAGTTAATCTTCTAACTCCAAGATGTGGAGTCTTACACCTGTTAGGCAGTTATGTAGATATAGATGGGGAACTGATAGAAATATTGAAATACTAATATTAAAATCAACAGGAGATGTCTTAGCACTAGCCAATTTGTGGAGGTCAAAGGAATTAAAACTACGTGTAATACTAAACTTAACATTTTTAATTCTAATATCAAATCACACATCCAGAAAGTCTGACCATTTTCAAAAAATATCTCTTTTAAAGCAAGTTGATGCTATGTTTCCACTTCTTTTCAACTTGGCTTCTGAGAAAATTATAAGGAAATTGAAACAAGAGTGTTCTATAGGAGAAACTGCAAGAATACTTGGTTATTCAGATGATACCTATATCGTTTTAAAAAATTAACTAGAGACTGTAACAATACGGACTCTCTTAAAAGAAGCAGCTCACAAAATGAGAATAGTTATCAATCAAGATAAGACAGAATACGTGATAAGAACAAGACAGGGAAAGGATATAAACTCTGTCTGACCACAGACACGTCGGTAATAAGAAAATCAAACGAACCGATACACATAAGTACTTGGGTGCAAACTTCAACTGTTCTAACATGCTGAGAGAAGAAATACAATCTAGAATACAATCTGGAGTATAGTATACTACGCCCTTCAACATCTGTTAAAGGCAAAGTCTATATCTCGCAACACCAATATCACAATTTATAAAACGTTGATAATACCAGTCGTTTTACATGCCTCTGAAACTCGGAGCAGAAGTCAAAGAAATGAAGCTTTTTTACACGTTTTCGTAAAGTTTTACGACGAATATTTGGACCAATCAAAGATGAGCACAGCGGGGAATAGAGAGTGAGAAGCAACATCGAAATTCATAATCTGTTAAAATCACCTTTGATCACTGACATCATGTGAGTTAATAGACTGAAATGGCTGGCGCATATTGAGAGAATGTCAGATGTAAGATAGGTACAAACTGTATACACAAGAAGGATAGATGGCCCTAGACCACAATTCAGACCAAGAAGACGATGGCGGGGGAATTAAAAAGAGAAGCCCATCCAGAGAGATGAGTGAATGAGAATATGTGCAGCTGTGAACCTCAAGGACTCAAAATGCTAAAGAAGAAGAAGAATGTCAAATCAGTACTGCCGTATACAGCGAAAAGATGATGAACTGAAACCGCTACCCAAAAAAAAAAAAAAACTATAAATATTCATTAGCTGGCTCTCCGCTGAATGAAGAGAATTAATGGTACAACAGAATTAATCTGGGAAAGAACTAAATTGTTCCAGTGGACCAAGAGGAGAAGAAACGATGCTAGCGTTGTACATAAAACACGTTAATAAAACCTAAAAAAAAATATATAACTTGAATGTCTTTGCAGTGGAACACTGAGGACCTTGAAAATAAAGGCAGAAGCAGAAGAAGAAGAAGAAGAAGAAGAAGAAGAAGAAGAAGAAGAAGAAGAAGAAGAAGAAGAAGAAGAAGAAGAAGAAGAAGAAGAAGAAGCAGAAGCAGAAGAAGTAGCAGAAGAAGAAGAAGCAGAAGAAGAAGAAGAAGAAGAAGAAGAAGAAGAAGAAGAAGAAGAAGAAGAAGAAGAAGAAGAAGAAGAAGAAGAAGAAGAAGAAGAAGAAGAAGAAGAAGAAAGAAGTAGAAAAAGAAGAAGAAAGAAGAAGAAGAAGAAGAAGAAGAAGAAGAAGAAGAAGAAGAAGAAGAAGAAGAAGAAGAAGAAGAAGAAGAGAAGTAGAAAAAGAAGAAGAAGAAGAAGAAGAAGAAGAAGAAGAGGTTTCTCATTATTGTGACCCTAATCTTAGAGAATGCAAATCTTGAAGAGGAAAATACCTTTTGTCTTTTAATCTGTACATGACCTAATCGGAAACAGG
>CAJHNH020001377.1:75000-105000 GCA_905116865.2 Candidula unifasciata | reverse complement strand
GATGGACATGGATGTCAATGTCAGTTACACAAGGAAAAAAATAAACAAAAAAACAACAACGCCAGGTGATTATTTTCAAATCCTTCGAAGAGGGAGAGATCAGTAGTCGGTGGATTGGGGGGTAATGACTGAAATTGTTAACTTAAAGAGTTTAACATATGATATTTAAGTTCTCTTTAGTTAATTTGTTTATATTTTACTAACGCTCCCTTCGCTATTCTAATTTTTTACGACTTACTTTGTTATTTACAAGTACAGTAGTAGCTTTACTTCCGTCTCCTATAAAAATACAAACAGCTTTAGCATGTGATAACCATATAACCATTTTTGTTACAGTGCTAATAACACCATTTAAACGACCACTAATGTAAAGACACAATTATATGGTGCGTAATTTTAAGTTGGAAAACCAGACTATCTCTATATATGAGCAGAGAATGATTGCGACATTAACTTTATTAGACACGTGCGATTTATATTGTCTTTCTTTTCCAAAAACCATTTAATGAGGGAGAGAGTAGTAGATTGATTTAGTGGTGGTGTGGGGGGGGGGAGGGGTCAAAGACTATCTCTATATCTGAGCAGACAATGGTTGCGACAATAACCATATTAGACACGTGCGATTTCTATTTTCTTTCTTTTCCATTTAGCCAAGCTATGCCACAGCAACGCGTGGCCGGGTACAGCTAATATATATATATTGTAACAGATGAAGACCGAGTCAAGTTGGCAAGAAGAGAAAAAGACATTGCTTATGGAAAGAATACAGATGACTATAAAAAATATGTTCAAATTGTGCCCAAGTAAGTATTAATTGGTTTTAGATTCTTCTCTTATTTCAGCTGTTTGTTGTGGAACTAGATGAAATGAATTTTTGCATTTTTCGTCCTGATTTTGACATTTTTCTGTAGGTAATGATGATACTTTTTTTTTTAACGACAAATTTCTTAAAGATATGTTTCAGTCTAAGTCCAGTGCCTGCCTATAAAAATGTATCTTGCATGCACACAATCACATTCAGGATACCTAGATAGCCATAAAAGATACTGTTTGTCCTTTATGAGTAGTTGTGCTGTTTACGTCGTGTTAAAACAGTTGGGGGGGGGGGGGGGGGGGCTCATTTTCAGGCTCCATGCTTCTTTTTGCTAGGGTAGTATTGGCTCAGAGTCTTAGGGAAGGGGACCATCTCTGGAATTATGTAGTCCATGTGCTTTGCACACACTCAATGCGTCTAACCAGCCTCTCTGTGGTGAGACATCAAGCCATATAGCAGCGGGCTCCCACCCGTCTTTGAGTGATGACCTCATATTTCAAAAGCAGAGTGGATCATGACCCCATACTTCAAAAATAAGCCTTTTAAGAAGGTAAGTTAAATAGCATCAAAAACAGAGCCCCTACCCCTTTTTTCATAGCTCACAACTGCCTTGGTGACCTGTGCTGTATAGAATAAGACCTGGTGCAAGGAAGTTAATCCTGTTTCTTTTAAACATTTTTCTTTCTAGTAAACTTCTGATTGAGACTCTAGCCTCACCAAGTTTTTATCAATGAAGCACCCAGCTTATGTATAGGTTAGAATAAGCTCGGGGCCTGCCTGTTAATGTAAAGAATTATCACCCCTCGAGCCAAAAAATGCTCAGGTAACACCACCCCAACCCTCACCCATGAGCTCATTTATTTAAAAAGTGAAACGGAATCCAGTCTGGAGATTCTGAAACACCTCCTACATCAGGCATGTGGCATTCAGCTGTTTACATGCAATATATTTTATTCACTAACTACAGTTAGTTATCGTGTGTCGCCCTCATGACAACACAGATGGGACCATAGGGCCCTCAGGGGACTCTCAGTGTGACATGCCTGTCCAAAATAAAAGCAAAAACATCTCTGTAGCAGGAAGAGCAGTATCTTCTTAGTATCCTATTCCTCCAGTACAGCAATGGATTCTTGGTCACTGTAACCTCATACAAAATGAAACAGCTAATATACAATGGGGGAAAAATGCAGTAGTATGGTCATGTAATATGATCTAACGGCCTCTCAAAAACAACACTACAGGGCTCAGTAGAGGAGAAGAGGCAGACTAAGAAGGACCTGGATACAATACTTGACTGACTGGACAGGACTTAGGCATGAAACCACGGAGTCCATTGCATCTGTCAGAGGTAGAGGGAGCGGATCAACAGCAACTGGCGACCCAGCGACATTCAGTGTTACAAGATGATGAAAAATATACCTGTTAACTCTTTCACTCCCGTGGCGCGGTGATTTATGTCACAGGCGTGAGGGGAAGTTAAGTCCAACATGATGGGTATAAGGAGATACTCCGTACGTCACTCGGGCGCCAGTCCTTCACTATCCTGGTTGTACGGAACCTCACGCAAGACCCCTACAGCACGTCCTCGTCGTGCGCCACGGATAATGTCTCAAATGAGCATTAACAGAGCTGTCAGGGGATCTCGGAGTTTGGCGGCCCCCAGAGGTGATGTGTCCTTGTGGCTCTCATCAGCCCGCCCCCAAACGCTTGGGTGAAAAATGTTATCAAAACTCATTAGGAACATGAGTAGGGTTGACAAACATACAGCTAAAATTACAACCCTTGGTTAAAAGACTGCTGAGTAAAGAGATCATTGCTCACTGCACATCCTCTGTTAATTCTCAGTGTCGTCGTCACCGCGCTGAGGTACAACCACAACAGCAACCATCCATAGGCTGGCCATCCTTGTACATCCTCGGTTGGCCCTCAGTGTCGTCGTCACCGCGCTGAGGGGCAACACAACAGCAACCATCCATGGGCTGGCCATCCTTGTGCATCCCCGGTTGGCCCTCAGTGTCGTCGTAACCGCGCTGAGGTGCACCACAACAACAACCATCCATAGGCTGGCCATTCACGTACATCCTCGGTTAACCCTCAGTGTAGTCGTCACCGAGCTGGGGTACACCACAACAGCAACCATCCATCGGATGGCTAAGCCTAAATGTCCGACAAAACTAGATCATACGGATCAAAATCTGACCATCAAAATTTGCACTGAACTGAAAAAGACCGAATATCCACACCCAAAGACCCCACTCGCCCGAGTGTTGGGACAAAACTGATAACGATACGCCTGATCCAGGATGTGAAATTCTGTCAGGCTAATGTACCTATCTGTGTGGTTACAAAAGTCCAAAACCCACGGGCTGCTCCCCGCTGACTTCCAGAGGGCGCAGCCCCTGTCGAGTGGGAGGCCTGATACGGTTGTGAGGTTAAGCAGGCATGTGCAGGACGTGACGATTCCTTGGGTGAGCCCAGAATCAGAGCAATATGTGCCGGCTCTGCATGCATGGAAGCCTCCTTGGATGGCGGGGAATGCCCATGATCTGCCCCTGCCTTCCCTTGAGGGCCAACTGTTCCACAGGGGGCTGCCCCAAAGGAGTACTCTGGGGGCAATACCTGCGGCGAAGGAGACAAAATGGACACCACACAAATTAGGCAACGTCTCGACCCACACAAAACAATGGCCACAGTCACCCTAGAAAAAGGCCTGACGTCTTCCTTCGAAGTCGGCGTACAGCTGCCCAAGAGGCAAGGAAATGAAAAACGGTTGTACACGCACAAATCAGGTCCAGGTGAAAGCCAAAAGTCCAAGCGGACGATTAACCGGGACCTTCCACTGGAATTCACAGCCGGTGTTCGATAATAATAATAATAATAATAATATGTTTCTGTGTTTCTATTCATATGTCTATATCTATATACATCTGTGTCTGTGTCTATGTGCCTGCTGCTGGAAATCTATTTCATACTTCTGTTATACCAGTTTTTTGTTTTTTGTAAATCCTCATGTCTTCATGAACACCAGTTTCATGTAGAAATCAAAGTAATTTTTGTATGATTTGTATAAAATAACTACACACGCACATACACACACACAAACACACATGTAGAAGTTGAAAACATGCATATAATATTGCTAGTAATAAAACGTCACAAATGATATGAAACGCAGAACCGCTGGCTACTGGAAATGGCACGGCAATTGCTGCAGAAGAAAATTGGACATAATCTGACGTGTGGCTTTCATCTATTTCTCACTGACCTTTCTGAGTTAAATTGCTTTACAGTTTCTAGTAGACGTCTGAAGGATTTGAAAGTTGAAGGGATGTGCTCTTTTTTTTTATTATTCACTTCCTTTTCCTTCTCCCCTTCTTCTTCTTCTCCCCTTCTTCTTCTTCTTCTTCTTCTTCTTCTTCTTCTTCTTCTTCTTCTTCTTCTTCTTCTTCTTCTTCTTCTTCTTCTTCTTCTTCTTCTTCTTCTTCTTCTTCTTCTTCTTCTTCATTTTTTCTTTCTCTACCTTTCTTTGTCATCTTTGTAATAATCATCATCAGCATCTTCTTCTTCTGATACTTTTTCGTCTTCTTCTTCGTTTTCGGCTTCTCCTTCTTTTTTTTTTCTTCTTCTTCGGCATTAACCCTTTAATGGGGTTTGACATGCTCTTTTATGGCTACAGCTAGGCTGCGATATTTTCTCCCTTTCACCTAACATGACACATTTTAGCAAAACGCATGCTATTCGCCTTTTAGAACATGCTTATTAAAAGAAAGTTGGTCCATATTTACTTTGAAAACTACTGTTCTTATTTGCGATGCCTGCATTCATATTTAAGTATTACGATGACTCACTTGCCTGGCACAAGATTCGCTCCATGTATTAAAGGAAGTAGAGGGAGTGTCTGCGGGCTCTGGCACCATAGGAGACTCAGGGTGTGCGGGTGGGGGGTATGGGACAATACCAGTGGGTAATTAGACGACCACAGGTACCATCAGAGACTTTTCGCTTGCTGCTGAGGAGGGGGACGGGACTAATATATACTTGTAATAAATGATGTGATGTTGCATCGTTACCCAGGTGAGATGAGATAAACGCGGATGCTCTTAATGCAGTCATGTGTCCCATAGAAAAAAAAAGATAGTTTGACAGATAAAGAACAGATGTCTGTTTCAAATCAATGCTACCAACACACACACAAAAGATATTGTTTACTGGTAATCAAACGGTTCATTAAAGAACAACAAGTGCGATGGTTTGGCCAGCTGACGAGAATACCCTGGTACGAACTGCCACAGAGAGACACGCTGAAGAAATTTAACGAACACAGAGCAAGGGAAAAACCACGCAAATTATGGGGAGACATCATCAGAGCAACTTAACAAAAATGGACACCAATTTGTACAATGCATTGGAAAAACCACACAAGCGATCCTTACATGTTCCCCCAAAACCTCGCTGAGGTAAATGGTGAAAGTGAAGAAGAAGCTAATCGGTATATTGTGCTATAAACATCATCATTTTGTGGACAACAGCACGCCGTCCTCTTTACATCTCAGAAATTATCTGGTACCTATTTTACTGTAGGTTGAGTGTGGGCTAAGGTCTGTTTTGAAAATAAAAAGAAATAAAAAGGTCGCATTGATAGGGCCCCACTAAGCTTGATCCCTGTGTGGGTTCCGTTGAGGCTCAGAGGATGACGGACTATTCTCATGGACTCTCGCAGTCGAGAGCCTTCCCTTGTGGAGATAACAGCTCAACACTAGAGGAAGAGGAACCAGTCACACGGAGCCTCAAAGACAGACTCTAGAGAGGAGACATGAAACAAGACATTGAGGTATAGAGACAACGGACAAGATACATGGATCCATGGTTAACAGAGACGCATTAGGTAGAAACACTACGGAGATGAGAGTCGACGATTAAGCCGCTAGTACCAGCCAGCATCAGAGGCCAGGTGGCAGTCACAATGAGCAGAACCAGTTCACCAGTTAACCCACACACAAAAACTAGAGATGAAGAGCACAACGCGACCTTAAGAGTATGTAACTATAGAGCTAAATCAGCGGTCATTTAGAGTATTATTGATGTTGTTGGTGACATTACTGAAGTATCTCAATAAAGACAGTCCAGACAAGAACAGTTGTTTCCAGACATTTTATTATACAAGAATCAGTGACGCGAGAAGCACGCATTCTCTTTCAATAGACTCGTTCTGTGGCAAACTAAAGACGAACCTGGGTGTGACATCAGCAAACACAAAAACGACAGCTGTGCTACATTCACCGGGACCTGAACCTGGAATCTCTAGCACTTGATGTGAACGATGAGCACGAGTTCGGGAGCCAGAGGAACGATGTTTCCAACGGTTGTCACTGTGAAGAATATAGAAGCTCTTTTTTCTTTAACTATTTCTCTTTACATTTAACATTATTGTATTATTATGATTGTTATGAGAAACGCAATTAGCGATGAGGCATGTGAGAACTTTAATCCACTAAAAATTGGAGGTAATCCTATCCCAGAACTCAGACATGCAGACGACACAGTTCTCCTTTCCAACAGTGTACAAGGTTTAAAAACATTAATTCTGGCGTCAAAAAACCCAGCGAAAAGTGAATCTGTTTCTGAATTTAAAAAAAAAATTATCTCCTCAGTAACCACAGCACACCAGCCCCGTATCGCAATAGGAAATTAAGAAATATAAAATGTAACAGAATTCGAATACTTGGGCTCTTTAGTGAACAACAGTGGCGACTGCTCAAAAGAAGTCAGAAGAAGACTTGCATTGGCAATGAAGAAATTAAAAATGCATGAAGAACCTATGGCAAAGCACTAGTACATTGGTTAAAGTAAAAATCTTCAGATCATGCATTTGTCCTGTGGCAACCTACGGTTGTTAGTCTTGGACTCTCATTCAGTCACTGAGGAAAAAAGTTCGAGCTTTTGAAATGAAATGCTAAAGAAAAAGTCTTAGAATATCTTGGATCAGAAAGATGAAAAACATCGACATTCTGAACGAGTTGAACATCAAGGAGAACTGGCTTACAAACAGAATCCTGTCCCGAAAGTTAAAGTATTTTGGCCACATCAAACGTCATGGTGGCTTGGAAAAGACAGTGATGGAAGGGCCGTTTGTGGAAGGCGAGGCAGGGGTCGACCACCTCGAAGATGGATTCAAAACATTGAAGATGCATTGGCATTGAAAGCACATGGGGCTGGAGAGCTGGCTAGAGACAGGGATATTTCAGGCGTGACGTGAAGAGAGCGACGTTCTGTAAAAGACTTGCTAATTGCTGAGATGTTCATCATATTATTATTTTTATTATATTTCTTTTTCTTATTATTATTACTTTTATTATTATTATTATTATTATTATTATTTACGCAGTTAAACAAGTCTTAGTCCCATTAAAGCCACTGCTTCTATAAAAAGAAATGTGTTACTAGGGTGACAGGGACTGATCCAACAACCCCCTCCCCCTCCCCCCACCCCTTTTTCTACTTCCTCGATGTTTTCTTTGTGGTAGCGCCCACGATAAAATATGCCGTGTAGCTATGCCCAGTTTCAAGTGGACACAGAAGCCATTCTGACAAGCAATGACCACTGAAGTGATGTTGATCACATAGAGAACAGGTGTGCAGAAACCAGTGGCGGTTGGCATTTGTCAATCATCTCCTCTTTGACACGTTGAGCATGCAGACACTACGAAGACGGCTGCATTGGAGAACAGAGCAGGACTGGGTCAGGCTGGTATGCTGGGATGTTGATACGGAAGACAGTAACAAGTGTGGATTGATCGCCATAAATCTTGGTCTTAGATCTAAGGTCTTGAGCGTCAGTAGAGTAAGAATTGTCCTACACCTTTTCTTCCATATTTAGGTCTACTGGTGTTTTGGGAAACGAGAAGACAAATAGATTGGCCGGTTCTGCATCACTTGATGGTGACTTGATGTATGGCAAGCTAGATGTTGCGAGAGCCTTTCGGTAGCGCATGAACAACGCTGAGGCACGACATAGCATTACGATCTAAGAATAATAATGATGCGGAGAGTTATCAGGAAATCTGGCTGACGCTCATCACCCAAGGGAAAAGGTGAGACAGATGTACAATCGGACAGTTACTGGTGCCATTGGAAGTGGAACTTTTCGCTTGCTGCTGAAGATGAGGACAGAGCGCTCGTTGGATTGTGTCCCGAGTGCAATTGTGTCGATTGCTCTTTCTACCTTTAACATTCCTCCATGTGTACAATTCTCTCCTTCGGGATTTAAATCTTAAAGGTTGATTCCTAGTGACTCAAAATGCCATTATTAAAATGGGAATCCAACAGAAGCAAATCTCAGACTTGCAATTCAAACATACTGTTGAAAAAGTTATTGGCTATTTTAATGCCAATGACGCAGGAGGATCATGACGCTAGACTCGTATTTGTACAGACTAACCTGAATTCGGAAAGTGATATGGTCAACAGAAACTTGGACAATGAATAAGCAATTAGAAAATCAAATTGAGTCTCTGGAGATGTGGGTATACAGAAGAATAGGACGTGTTTCGTGGAAACAAAAACAGGCCAATGTCCAATACTAGGGTTCTGGAAAGGCTACAAATGAAAAGAAAATTAGTAAAAGAAATAAAGAAGAGGACAATTGAAATACCTTGGCCATATTTAAAGACATGAATGACTTTTAAAAGCCGTACTGGAGTTAAGGGCGAAGGCAAAGATCAAGAGGTCGGCAAAGACACAAGTGGAAGGACAACATTAAGAGATGATCTGGCAGCAGTCTGAGAGAGTGCACAATCAAGGCAAGAGACATAGCATGTTGGAGATCCAATGCAGGCGACTTTCACTGCGGAGGCGGAACCTGATTGGTTGATGGTCAACATAACGCGGACTGTCGGTACCTCCCAGGACATTATCCGCTATCCACTGGAAACAATCGGACAGTTACTGGTGCCATCGGAATTTGAACTCTTCACCTACTGCAGAAGATGGGGACAGAGCACCTAATGGGAGCGTCCTGAGTGTTGTGATGTCGATTCTTTATTCAACATTCAACATTTAAAATTCACTAGAGGTTGGGGAAAAATAGAAGCCGGGATCAGTGTTGAAAACAGTTCGACTTAATACGTATTGGAACCTAGCGTTCAAGCACATTAAACAGTTGTGTTCTTGCAGATTACCGTTATGCTGTGATATGCAGTCAGCAACGGATGTAGACGATGAGGCCCCAAGTTATATAAAGCCCCGATACCCCGACTGTTTTAAATTACACCAGTTAATCAAAGAAAACTTCAAAATATATAAGTTACTATAAGCATACCAAGCTGACTATTTTAATAAGTGTAAATAGGCTACAATGAGTTAGAATAAAGAAACGCCTAAGATAATATACCGAAACTAATATAAATACGATTTGAAATTTACTGTGACATTTTTATAAAAATAATTTATTGGGGGAAAAAAATTACACTTGTATAACAAACAGCTTCTTCTTCTTCTTCTTCTTCTTCTACTCTTCTTCTCTTCCACCTTGTACCTCATCGAAGTGTCCGGGGGAGATGTAATGTACGTTGATGAGCTCTGTCAAGAGCACAATTGAGACTGATGTTTATTTCTGTAAGGCAGTTCTTAATGCCATCACTCCATATTTTTCAAGGTCTTCCACTCGCTCTATACCCGTTGTAACGTTTTAGCGTGACTCGCTGTGGCAGATAGTACAAACATCAACTCCCCAAAAACATTCTTAACGCCTTGTCAGATTATTAGACTCTTAGCTGTATATTAGGTAGCGTATGTATAAATCCAGCGCTATATGTTGTCTAGTGCGGGTAAACATATATCATAGTTTCATATTCACAGTTAAAGACTAAACAATATTCAGTGGTACCTTAAGTCCACTCATTCTCATAACACGTCCAAAAACATACACCCTGATTACGTCTGGCTGTTCCAATGAGATAAGAAACATAACGAGACAGGCAAAAACTGCAATTAATAAAATAAACAACATCTTGTGCAATATATCCTTGTCCTTGAGAGTTAGAAAAAGAATTCTTGCTTGCTACATACATCCAGTTTTAACACATGGCTGTGAATCTTGGACAATCTGTAGGCAGACGTAACAATTTCTTGAGCCCTCAGAGGTGTGGTTTTACAGAAGAATGCTTAGAATACATTCGACAGCCAAAAAGAGCAACCTAAAGGTTTCGAAAGATTTCGAGCCCGAAGACAACTTATTACAGACATCAAAAGGAGACAGTCATCAACTGGGAAGATCTGTGGAAGGAGGGATAGAGGAAGACAATGAGAGAAGATGCTTGACAGTCTTGTTGCATGGCATGGAGGTGTGTCGGCACACGAACCGATACATGCTGCAGGAGATCGCAGACTATGGAAAGACATGATCGCCCACGCCAATCGGCAAGGCACCTGATGAGGATGATGCTGTTCCAATGAGCTACTACTTTTATCGTCTCAGTGAGGACTTCGTCGTTTATTTTACTATCACTTCATTATTTTCTTGGCATTCTTTTCAACAACCTCATCTCCGTCGCGAGTAAATTGTTTTTCAGCTTGTCTGCTTGTTGTCCACGTCTTACGTGCACATAATACAGACATCATTCACCCGGGAACTCAGATTAAAATGGACTTTTCAGCTGCATACCCGGATGTCAACGACCTCGATTCCAGGAATCGGTTAAGCTTTCTCTCGTTGTTTGCTGCTGTTCTAATTTTAACATGTCGCCTTCTGTGCCACTGATCTGGCTTTTGTCCAATGATGCCTGTTTATTCAGGGAGAATATCCAGCGTCAATTTATTGTCTAACAAGCCGGAGGAAACGTCAAAGGAAATGCCGTGGAACTCATTACCAGACGCAAGTGTATTCAAAGTTCTTGGCGGTTCTTAAATTGTTGATGTTCAATTATGAACGTTCAGCGGATTCTTGTTAAGCCAATGACACACTGGGTTTTTGAGACTCGATATGTGATGAAGTCAACATCACGACGGTCGCCTTTACCTCTCTGGACGTTACATCGTACTTATCTTGAGCTGAACAAAGGTCAATATTTCAGACAAATTCTCCTCGATGATGATTCGAGCCCAAAACATTAGCACGAACAGAAGGGCGTCTGGTCGCTAGGATACTTCAAAGTCTTCCGTGGGTTCTTTTCTTTTCCTTTACCCCAGTTCGCGGACTCCGAGATTTCATAGGATGTCTCCTGGACAGTCAAATGATTTGGGAGAGGGGGGGGGGGGGATTGTTGGGGTTAGTGTTAATCGGTGTTTATTTCACACCATATGACTCCTATACTATTCGACATTCCGGGGAAATCCCTACAGAATCTTGGAGCCCCTGAGATGGGGTAAAATTGACAAAACCGTCCGTGTAGTTTTACAAAGCAATAGATAAATAAAAAGTCCCAAAATAATTACTAAGGCTGCTTGTGAAAAGTTTAAAAACCACAAGTTTCAACCCATAAACGAACGAACGAACTCTATTTTCAAATGGTCACAAATTGGGCACGCAGGCCCGTCCTACATTCGGCCCTTCCAAACACCCGTTTTTCACACTGCAGCTGTATTGTATCAATAAGCATGTAAAACTCACATGATATTATGCATATTATGAAGATAAAAAAAAAAAGGAAAACAAAACACACACACAAGAATGGGTGGTAAAATGCAAGCACACACGAGCGCACGCACACATACACACACATACACACACACACACCCACCCACTTACTAAAACACTCAAATATACACCCAGGTACACCCACATACCTTCAAAAACACACCTAAACACACCCCCATTTACTCACATACCTACCTACCAACACAGGCACGCGCATTTCACACACATACATACATACAGATACACACATGCACACATAAACACATTCATAAAAACAAATGCACACACACACAAACAGACATACGCCCACAAACCCCCCCCCCCACACACACACACACAGATACGCACACAGATACACAGACACAGTCACACAAATGCGACACACACACAAACCCGCAGACACACACGCGGGGACGCACACACATATATGCAAAAACACACACAGACACACACAGACACACACTCCATCATCCACACACAGATACACGCACACATGCACACACACACACCCACCTACTTAATTAAACACGCATATATACACCCACGTACAACCACACACCTTCACAAACACACATAAACGCACCCCCATTTACTCACATACATACCTACCTACCAACACAAACACGCACATTCCACACACTTACATACATACAGATCCACACATGCACACATAGACACACACACAGAAACAAATGCAGACACACACAGACATACGCGCACAGACCCAAACACACACACAGATACACAATACACAAACACTGTCACACACATGCGATACACACACAAACCCGCAGACACTCACCCAAAGACTCACACACACGGGGACACACACACATATATGCACAAACACACACAGACACATACACACCAACAAACACAGATACACGCACACAGACACACTTGCAGACACACAAACACAGACACAATCGCAGACACACACTCGCACACACACGCTGATGCACACGCAAACATACACACACAGACACGCACGCAGACGCATACGCACACATTCACACACACAGGCACATACAGATACACGCAGACACACCTACAGACACACACAAATGAGTGGGGTCGAGAAGGTCTTTTATTGTAGGATCGTTAGGCAGTGGTGAACTATACAGATTTTTTTAAAGGGAAAGATAAGCTAAACATGTCACGTCATTGAGTCATGCGCTGATATGGGTTTGTTGACTGCTGGAGCGCATGGCAACAATGTTAGTTATCACATTAAATATGTTGTAGGTTCTTCTTCTTCTTCTTCTTCTTCTTCTTCTTCTTCTTCTTCTTCTTCTTCTTCTTCTTCTTCTTCTTCTTCTTCTTCTTCTTCTTCTTCTTCTTCTTCTTCTTCTTCTTCTTCTTCTTCTTCTTCTTTTTCTTCTTCTTCTTCTTCTTCTTTTTTATCTTCTTTCTTTCTTTCAATCTTTCTTTCTTTCTTTCTTTCTTTCTTTCTTTCTTTCTTTCTTTCTTTCTTTCTTTCTTTCTTTCTTTCTTTCTTTCTTTCTTTCTTTCTTTTTTCTTTTCTTTCTTTCTTTCTTTCTTTCTTTCTTTCTTTCTTTCTTTCTTTCTTTCTTTCTTTCTTTCTTTCTTTCTTTCTTTCTTTCTTTCTTTCTTTCTTTCTTTCTTTCTTTCTTTCTTTCTTTCTTTCTTTCTTTCTTTTCTTTCCTATCTCCTATTTCTTGTTCTCGTTCTTGTCCTTGTTCTTCTTCTTCTTCTTCTTCTTCTTCTTCTTCTTCTTCTTCTTCTTCTTCTTCTTCTTCTTCTTCTTCTTCTTCTTTTTTCTTTTTTTTTTCTATCCCTCCTCCACCCCCTTTACCTGCAATGGTGCCCTAAAGCCCACACATGGACGACTGTACTAATAAAATATTATGTTAACAAATGAACAGCCAACGAACAGCTACATCCGCAGTTTGACCTTACAAACATATTATCACGCGACAACGCGATAAGCGTGGACCCCAGGCCTACACTGAAAGCTCTGTGTGAAAGTTGTGATATTTCAACACGTAAGTAAACAATAAATGGACTTGTTACCAAGCATTTAAACGCATTTGGCATATAAGGCTAGGCCTATATTTCATATATCAGTCTTCCTCGCAATTCGATAAACATCAAGCTAGCTGCCTTTACTTCACAGGGCTATTTCTTTAAGTCCGACCACGTCAGGAATTTCAAGTCCTAATGTCATCGCACTTACCATAACAGTAGAACCTTTCAGCTTTGCGCCCATTACGCTTTTTCATAATGCATATCTCATGTTCCTCTATATATTGACTAAAAGGATATAGTTTCGTTACCAAATTAGTAAGTTTAGTGAACGGCACGAAATGGTAAACTGCGGTGTCCATCTTGGGTGCTTTTCCACTGAGCCCAACGTTGTTTGTGTTGCTAGCTGCAGATTCAGAAATGGCGCGTTGTCTGTTACCAGAGAACTGGTAGTGCTTTATACGATTACTTGCGTGTGCAACTACTGATATGTTGTAAGTACTGCTTTCACTGACGATGAACTTATTTCTAGTGACGGACTATTTGTAATGACACTTCTGACGGCTGCCCTGTACACTTAATGCGTGTGTATTCTATTGGCGTTGTTGAAACTACAGTCTGTGTAAATTTTTATACGAGGGGTATTCTTGGATATGATGTGTGTTTTGCGCTGTCATCGAAGCGAGGCAAGACCATCTCCATTTGACGTCAAATGTAGACGGTCTTGAGTGGAGCATCTATGGGGTTTTTACGTTTTCTATCAAGCTGCAACTGCGATCATCATTACAGTGTCCTTTTCTTCTTAGTTTTTCGATCCAAACAAATAAAATAAATCACAAACTACACCGACTTCTCTTTTTTTTTTTTTTTCACTTTACTTCTGTCATTGATATTCCATACATATTAATGTAATTCACGCGTTAAGCATTGTAATGCCCTATGACTAATAGCTTAAAACCATAAAGGAATTTATTTTCCTAACAGCTATAAACACATCTAACGACAGACTCTCCAGGAAATGAACCACGCAATTGTTACTGTCAACAATTACAACCAATATAAATAACACATCACTGTGAGTGTCGATTAAAGTATTGGGAACAGCTGTTCTATGCACATTATAAAACTATTTTAACTTTTGTAAATGTAACTTTGAATGATTTAACATCAGCGTTATTGCTATACCGTACAGTTGCGTTATAGCAAGTTGTCTTGTTAAAATTGGCACTATTTGAATGTGGTATGACGCAGAGCATTCATTTTAAACCAAATACAGGTGTTTGCTTCGATAGAGCAACTAGGATAGTAGCAGCGCTAGATTTCGTTAGAAAATTCAAATTGTTAGGACCTTTGACTCGGTCTCTAGCAGACAGTAAACCACAGCGAGCAGTGACAGACAAATCATGCTGGAATATAAAAAGAAGCCAATCAATGCAAATGAGGGACAGATGGAAAAAGAAAGCTCCTGGAAATTCCCAAACAGAAAGCTTGCAAACAGGCAATGGCAAGTAGTGTATATTTACCCTTAGCAAGATACGGGAGAGATGAGAGAATGTTGTGGAAGAAGTATACAAGAAAAACTGAGATAGTGAGACGGGCTAAAACATCCCTCAACCATAATGAATAAATGAATTAATCACTGTACTCTGGATCCCCTTCTTCCGTTGCCAACGAAGACTAGAGATGCCAATAGTTCCAGATACAACCTCCAGTATTTCTACTCGTAACCGTCCCCCACCCCCACCCCCAAACCTCGCTGAATTAGTCTCTCGAGGTGTCGATCCCCTGTCAGCCTTGTCACACTGTCCACTTAATCCCAGACAGCTTTCTCCACGTCCGGTTTATCAAAAGTAGCTCACCACCCAGTGCAGTGGCTCTCAACCATCCTCACGCCACGACCCTTTCATTCAGTTCCCTCATGTTGTGGTGACCCCCAAACAATTATTTCCCCTTTAACTTCATTGAATATTTTCAGTGAAAGGGTCGTTCGACCCACACACACAAATGTTGAGAACCACTCACCTAGAGGAATTGAATGATGTTGGCAATGTCTTATTAAAACTACAAAGAAGAGAAAATAGAAATGTACTAGAAAGAACACCAGAAGCAGTGTCACTGTTTTAAGTAGGGATACTGCTAATGTAACTTTCTGTTAAGAGCATCGGTGCATCAAGAAAAGAAATGATCGGAATCTTCTCCTTCTTCCTTTCTCTTCTCCTGGAAGGCCTTACTGTGTCAGGGCACGAGGAAACATCTGGAACTGACCCTTTTATTGGTTTCGTATCAAGCACGTTTTAGTGTCTCTGATATTTCTGCAGTCCGTCTATTTCTTGGTCAACCTCTGGTAATGTTGCCATTGTATATGTATAACATTACTATCTGTAATGCTTTCTCTGATGCTAATCTTGTTACATAGGGAAACCGTTTGATTTCTTGTCTAGCGATAATGATCTGCTTTGGATCCACAGTGGCGCATCTATCATATGCGGCTAGAGTTCTTCTTTTTCATTGTTCGTCTGAGTGACGTAACTGTGTTGTGCGTATTTTGAGCACAGCCGCAATACTTGTCCCTTTCGGCCCATACAACCGACTTCTTCAGGTATATACATTCCAGGTTAGCCCTCTCCCCGTTAGTTTCACGAGCATCTATGGGACAGTTCAGCCTCATAGGTGTGCAGTGGTGACCTCTTTATCATCTAATCGTTAGTTTCTGTGGGACAGTTCAGCCTCACAGGTTTGCAGTGGTGACCTCTTTATCATCTAATCGTTAGTTTCTGTGGGACAGTTCAGCCTCACAGGTGTGCAGTGCTGACCTCTTTTTCATCTAATCGTTAGTTTCTGTGGGACAGTTCAGCCTCACAGGTGTGCAATGGTGACCTCTTTTTCATCTAATCCAAGGTATCTCCCCGAGAGGACTGATCCAGAACTGCAGAGTGCAGATTGCTCGGCACTCAAAAAAGATGGATCGATTTACACCCCCCCCCCCCCTTTTTCTCCACGCCGCTCCCAGGTGCTACGTTGTGGTTTACTACCCTGACATCAGAGAGATTTCAGTCTAGATGACTATAATAGTAATATCAAGAGTAACAGTAATAATGATAACTTTAAAACACCAGACAAGGAAGAGCTGTAACTTTCATTGCTTCCAAGACAAAAGAAGAAATACAAGAAGAAGAAAAAGAAAAGAGGAAGAAGAAGGGGAAAAAAAAAGAAGAAGAAGAAAAGAAGAAGACTGTTACAGACAACAAAATATAGGTTGCTTTTGTGGAGTTGGACTCAATTATTTTATACAGCAATTTTATGATTTCCCTTCCTTTTGGGTAAGCAGTCCCCAGAGCGTTATCGATTCAGAAAGGCAATTCGGTCTCAAAAGGGAATCGGGCTGGTTACCAATGGGACAGTAAAATGCACTGCTAAAGAAATTGTGCACTTAATTTTTTTTAATTTATTTCTGTGAATACCGGGGCCCCATTGCTTGTGTTTGTGTGTGTGTGTGGGGGGGGGGGGGGGGGGGGTCATGGGGAGAGGGACAAGAATAGGAACTCTGTCTCCACACACGCATGTCATAAAAGTAGACTAGCGGTCGGAAAGCAACAACAATAATCACAAAACAACCACAACAACAAAAATAACAACACATTTGCCAGTGCTCGGAAAAAGATACTGATACAGTGGAACCTCGCTTAACGAGCCTAATTCGTTCCAGAATCATACTGGTTAAGCGAAACACTCGTTACGCGAAACAATTTTTCTCATATAAATTAATGTAAAATACGATAATGCGTTCCATGTCGAAAAAAAATACTCAAAAATGCTATGTATACGTTATACTATAACATGTATTCAAAGAAAATTATATACATATTTAAGGAGGGTGAATCGTCTTCATATTTTCTTCAAACGCGGAACGAACCCACATAGAATGCGAATCCGATTTGCAAGGGGGGGGGGGGGGGGGGGAGTCGAAATAATTATGATACATAGCTAATTATTTTTTTTACTAGAAAGATGTTCAGAGACTTTTGTTTTTTCGACGCTTTAAAATTTGTCGAAAATGCGACACAGCATTTTCATTAAATAAATGTGCAGCGCGCATAGCCACTTCCTTATTAGGGTGATGCTTCTGAATGTAAGATGCAACAGTTTCCCATGCTTTCAGCATTTCTCTTATTTCGCCAGAGGATTGTTGCTTTTCTGTTACCTTCTCCTCCTCTTCCTCTGACAAACTTTCCTCCAAAACGTCTTGCAGTGAAACACAATGCAACTCCATAAGCTCTTCGAGGGTCAGTTCTTGGCTGTGCTCTTCCACAAGCTCTTCGATATTACTGTTATCCACCTTTAATCCCATGATAGTGGCCAAAGACACAATCTCGTTGACTACAGGTTCCACAGGTACTGTCTCGAACCCCTCAAAGTCACAAATCGACAACACTCTCCGGGGAAAGCTTCCTCCAAGAAGAAGTTAGGGTTCTCTTGGTAACCCCTTCCCCCGCCGTGTCGATCATCTTGAGGCATGCAACGATGTGGAAGTGATTTTTCCAAAACTCTTTGAGAGTGAGGTTGGTCCCTTCAGTCACCTGAAAACAATGCTCGAAGAGTGCTTTAGTGTAGAGTTTCTTAAAGTTAGAAATAACTTGCTGGTCCATTGGCTAGAGTAACGGAGTGGTGTTGGGAGGCAGAAACTGGATCTTGATGAACTTAAATTCATCAGGGAGGTCATCTAGAGGATTCATGTACATATATCACAATATAACACAAGTTTGAGAAAATGTGTGATCACAAGCGACAATGCTTCTGGAACGAGTGCTAAACACTGATGTAACATGCTCAAAATCAGGGACTTCCCCTCTCCTCGCCACTCGTTATGCGAAACGTCGCTCGTTACGCCAGTCATTCTTTTACAATTTGTTTTGCTCGTTATGCGAATTTCTCGTTACGAGAGGTGCTCGTTAAGCGAGGTTCTACTGTACTTGCAAGAAAAGAGGACCTCCATGGTAGAGCAGCTCGAGGCTCGACCGCGGATCCGACGTTCGTGGGTTTAAAGCTGAAGGAATGTGGATTTTCTTTTTTTCACCTGGAGTTACCTTGGCTCGACGGAGCCTTTCATGGGTACCAGGTTAAAGTCACGAGAAGTAGAGGCGGCAGATGTCTTGGTGACCACATTACTCACCGAGCGACCATTTGTCTGTTAAATATACATCTCACAGCATATGACCAATAGAGTTAAGGCGTGGAACAGTAAGAACTTTAAAACTATTATTACACATCTGAAGAAATCTCAGGCTCCCCCCCCCCCCAATCCAGTTTTATTGTGTGTGCGTGCCCTTGTGAAAACTACCATTTGACATTACCAGAACACTTAATTCTAGAGAAAAGAAAACACACGGTACCAGTGCTCACCCACAACGAAAGCGAGCGACCGTGGTGTATGGGCTAGAAGCTCGCGTGCAAATTCGAAGGTGGTGGGTTCAAATTCGAACTGGACTAGATTTATTTAAAATTGACCATATCTCTAATGTTGACTCGACCGTGCATGGGGTAAGAGGTAAAAGTCCCGGGAAGTAAAGACGGCTTGTGCGATGCTGACCACATCACCCAACAAGTGTCGATTGGTCTATAAAATGACTGACTTTCTACCCCACAAGCGATAAACACCCGATGACACAAAGTGCCACCATGCGGATGAGGATCGCCGTGGAGAGGTCCCAGAAACCGCGTTCAGACAATTGGCCATATTTATGGCCTGCCCATATTGCGGCCCCGTCAAAAGCCAGGGTGGGGCTTCAAATAACAAGAAATGTCGTCCTAAAAAAGGACGAAACTGGATATAGGTCTATAAAATATAATTTTTAACCCATATATACCCAATAGGTCTGAAGGCTTGGAAGAGTGTCCTGTACTTTACTTTGTAAATAACCAGTACACCGTGGTACCGGGCCCTTTTTTTTTGCATTTAGAAAGTATTATTATTACGCATTTAAACAAATTGTATGCTTCCCAAACCTCTTTTCTACTAAAATTTTAACCTCTTCCCCTTCTTCTACGTTTTCTCTGCGTCAGTGACCCTTTGAATACTAATTTTATATATATCCGAAATGTTTTTTTTTTTTTTTTTATTATAGAAAAAAAAAGGACCAGTGCTCGAACAAAGATATCGGTACTGACACCAAAAAATGTCAATTATAGTGGCACTGAAAAAAAAAAATGCATTTAGAAAAAGAAAAAAAACACAGGTCCTAGATAAAACTGAGCGTACTTATGTGCATACAGCAATACATAACCTGCACGCCAACATCAACATATTGTTTGCCGTTTACTAATGCATATAAACAGTGCAGACCTGATAAGGAAAACTCACCGGGGACCCAAGAAATAATTCCTCTTTTCAGAAATTTCTCTTATCCAGATAGAAGTTCCTTAGAGAAAAATTGCCAAGCGGAAACAAATTGTAATTCAGAGCGGAATTTCGCCACATCCGCTATCGCCTTAAACGATGTGGGGTGTATCTGAAATCATGAAAATATATCAATCCGAGTGAGGAGCAGAACTCTACAGCCTCACATTATCACAAACAGGAAGCTGAGTGGTCTCAAGGCATGGTGTCCACCTCGAGTGCTGGGGGTTCCGGGTTTAATCCCTGTTAAGGGCTGAGATTTTATGACGTGGACTTTGACTTCTAGTAATTCCCCCTGGTCTCTGGGTAGTGAGATCAGACGCCCGGGTGCACTGTTCCGCATGTAAAAATGCCCTCGTCAGTTGGAAATCGAAATGAGTAGCATAACGAAAAAATTTTGAGTTAAAAATCTACCCAAAGTATTTTATGATCCTCGACGGTGCTACAGAGCCCTTCCACTGTGCTGAGCTTCTTCGGACTCAGACTTGAGTTAGAAGAATAACGGATCATTTACGGATAACTACCCGTGTGCCATGATGTTCGTCCATTGTTCAAACATCAAACTTATCACAAACATAACAACCAATGAACGTTGCGACCTAAACCTTTATCTGCATATAGCCAATGGAAAATGAGGCAGTTACGAGCAAGAATACACAAAATCACATAGCTATTTATCTAGGAAAAAACGGTATTAGGAACAATTTTAGTACAGATGAAGAGTGGCTGACGAGTGGTTAAAAATGATTGGCTCTCATGTGGGAAACCTAGGTTCAAATTCTCGGAAAGACAAACGAACGAACAAACGAACGAACAAACGAAGGAGGGAACTTTATTTTCAGAGGGTTAAAATTTGTGCAACGAACTGAGACGGGCATGACTAAAGAATACTTCCAAATATATTAAAGCACTGGCTCTCAACCTATTAGTCGAGACCTTTTTGTGGGTCAAACGGCCCTTTCATAATTGTCGCCAAACACTTTTGGAAAACACATATTCATTCAAGATAGGAAGTAGCAACGATATAATTGTATGGTTTGGGATCGCAACAATATGAGGAACTGTATTAAAGGGTTGCCACATTAGAAAGAGAACCACTATATTAAAGCTATCCATGAATTTCGGAGCACCAAGGGGGTTATGGGGAGGGGGGGTGGGAGGAAAAAAAAAGGGGGGGGGGGAGATAAAACTGTTGCTCTGCAAAGAAGCATGTCATAAAAGAGGACTATTTGGGTTATTTTCTAGAAGTCGGAGTGCATTTGCCTTAGAAAAACGGAACCAACAGTCTGCACACAGATAAGTCAGATTTGTAAGATGGATGTCAAAGAAAAACTCAAGTTAGGAAACAATACTTAGATGACATTTTCTTTTCATAAAGTTAGTTGCGTATCCTTCACACGACGTTGCTGCACCAATTACAGCAGTTTTCATTTTATATGTTTTTTGCTAGTCAGCTTTATATGCAATAACTTGTTGTTTTCTGCACGTTTGGCTCTCAGTACCACTGTCAATATAACCTTAGGGGCTGCTAACAAATGGCCTGATGCTGGGATTGAATCCAACATCTCAGCTTGACGAATAGCGTTCACAACACCTAAGCCACTTATGCGGACTTGCTTATTATTAAATGTCCACGATTATTGACTCTCAACGTCTGCTTTATTTGATTCTGATGAGAATCCATCGACACGGCTGCTTTGAGATACCAGCTAAATGATTTTGTCTATTTGTGTAGCAATGTTTGATTTGTATGTGCTGATGAAGGCTCCATGGCCGGAACGTTCACGTTTTGTTTGTATGTGTTACATTGTGAAGCTTACTATTATACTTTTCGTTCGGTTTTATATCTTTGCTTTACTAGATAACAGATTTTAGGAAAACGTTGCAAGCAAGTAAAGAGAAGGACCCATTTGAGAATCTGGTATTAAATATTAAGTGTTGGACCTATAGTTTTTCGATAGTTTATGAGATGAAAATCGGCGTCTGTGGCTAAGGGGTGGAGAACTCGCTCCATAATTCTGAGGCTCTGTGTTCTATGCCATTTAGGGGTGATTTGGGAGTAGACTTTTTTGCATTAGTTTTGACAGGTAAATCGAGCGCCGACGGCTGAGAGGCAATGTTGAGCTAGTGAACGCAAAATCTACCAAGTGAAATCACAAACAGCAAACAATAATATTAATAATAGTAAAAATAATAACAATTGTAATAATTAAACAATGCTAGGGTTGGTTCTGCAACCTCAGTACAGAATACGCAACTAACATTTTTTATGTGGTCAACTTGACAACGGCTGCCTTTACATCCCATGACATTACCTGATACCCAGTATAGGCTGGATCAACGTGTTTGCCAAGGGATACGCTGATAAACTTTTCATAGTTTACATAAAATATAAAGTACAGGAAAAACACAACGAACATAGTACGACATTAAACCTTTTAGCAAACACAAATAATCTTACCATTGACATGTTTAAACAATAATAATCTACCTAGCAAATGGCAATACCAATGATCCCAATGTATCCAGAAAGAAAATCAGCAATTGTAATACCATGGTTTGTCAAGCGCAAAACAACAACAACAAAAAAGACTCCACCAACTTCACTAACGGTGTCAAATGCTGGCGTGGTCTCTTTTCTGCCTCTCCTGCCCTTGGTGAATGAGCGATAACACCGCGCGTGAAAAATTCCCCCTGAGATCTGCCAGGAATTCTTCTCGCTACAGATGATGTGTGGGGCGCTGAGACGGGTCGGAAATGTGGGCGGTTTGTGGTCAAATGTCGCTGCCTCGTTGACACAGATTTTACGGTTTCGTCCCCCGGTGGAAAGTAACGGGTAGAACTGACACATGCAGGAAACTCATTACCATGTTGAGATGACAGGAGAGAATAATAGTAATAGGTGGATTTTGTAGACAGAGAGGCAGTCGATAGATAGATAGACAGACAGACAGACAGACAGACAGACAGACAGACAGACAGACAGACAGACAGACAGACAGACAGACAGACAGACAGACAGACAGACAGATAGACAGACAGACAGATAGATAGATAGATAAATAGATAAATAGATAGATAGATAGATAGATAGATAGATAGATAGATAGATAGATAGATAGATAGATAGATAGATAGATAGATAGATAGATAGATAGATAGATAGATAGATAGATAGATAGATAGATAGATAGATAGATAGATAGATAGATAGATAGATAGATAGATAGATAGATAGATAGATAGATAGATAGATAGATAGATAGATAGATAGATAGATAGATAGATAGATAGATAGATAGATAGATAGATAGATAGATAGATAGATAGATAGATAGATAGATAGATAGAGAGAGAGATAGATAGATAGATAGATAGATAGATAGATAGATAGATAGATAGATAGATAGATAGATAGATAGATAGATAGATAGATAGATAGATAGATAGATAGATAGATAGATATTACTCCTATTTTTATCATGTCATGAACTACATACAGATAAATAAAATAATTATTCGAAATAATATGGCAGATTTAAAAAAAAAAAAAAAAACTTCAAAGAAAAGATCTATACATCATTTGGGGGTAGGAGCAAACCTTCTATAGGAGGGAAGGGGCCTCAGCAACTATGCATGTCAGAACATTTCACACAATCCTCAAAACCAGGGACGATATCAACGTGTACATGCCAGAGCCCTAGACCAGTGGTTCTCAAACTTGGTGCTGTGTCACCCTGGGGTGCTGCGAGCGTATGCCACGAGTGCCTCAACACACAGGGGTGCTGCAGTAATAACTAAGGAGTTTTCAAATTCTGCTTGAGATCAGCGAAGACAGCAGTTTAAGACCATGAAGGAAGCCAAGAAAAGTTTTGGACGCAGGCGTATTCAGAAAGCAATGCTATTGGAAAGGCTACAGGGCATTCTCAACGTATGCTAAAAAACATACAGGAGCAACCTTCAAGTGATGTTAGGGCACAATTAACTGAACCTCATATAAAACATAAGGGAAATGATGAAAAATGTATCCAAAGAGTTTTATTCATCGTATTTAAAACTGAACATTAAATTGACACGTTTTTCCCCCTAACTATCCAAACTGCTTTATGGGTAGTTGTGCCGCGAAAATTTATTTGCCCGACAAGGGTGCAGCGGCGAAAACAGCTTGAGAAACGCTGCCCTATCCAATCGTTTGATGTGGACGACAGGAGAAAGCCAAAGTCACTGCCTATTTCATAACCTTTTTTTAATTGATCCTGATAAAGTTTTCTAATATTCCTGATTATTGTAATGATACATTGTCGAAGGGCCTCTGATCATTTTAATGATACATTGTCGAAGTACCTCTGATCATTGTAATGATACATTGTCGAAGTTCCTCTGATCATTGTAATGATACATTGTCGAAGTTCCTCTGATCATTGTAAAAATAAATTGTCGAAGTTCCTTAGATCATTGTAATGATATATTGTCGAAGTTCCTCTGATCATTGTAATGATACATTGTCGAAGTGCCTCTGATCATTGTAATGATACATTGTCGAAGTTCCTCTGATCACGACAAGCCATTGAGAGATCAGTATCATCTAGAAATACCCTTGGGGGCTGCGTTAGCGTAGTCGATAAAAAGCTCGCTTTCACATCCAGCAGCGACTCGCTGCAGCCCACGGTCGGTGTTCAAAATCGGGCGGCTCCGGGGGCCCACCCAGTCTCAAGGAAATGGGTACCATAGTGATACTCTGGGGTAAATGAAGGAACGTCATTGTAGCTACAGTGTTATGTGTGAACGGCGACACAGGCGGACAATTCTTATCAGCTGTCCGTACTGGGGGCAGAGCACTTATGGTTTATAACCGTGTGCAATGAAGCTGGTTCACATCTCCGGACTTTTCCCGACTTTTTAGCAATACCCTGGATGTGAGATAACCCTTTGGGCATCGAAACCGCTATTGTTGCTTTCTGCAACACAAGTTGTTACTCTTTCTCCATTCTATCAGTCGATTCTGAGAAGATGCACCAACATTTTAGGTTAGGTTAGTTGCGTATCCTTTACAGGACGTTGCAGAACCAACCCCAACAACCACTGGCTGTTGTGTGGTTGTTCTAGGCAAATTTACGTCCAGTAGTTTGCCATTGCTTTCTGGACGGTCGGTTTTCTTGATACCACTGTTGAAACCAACGCAGGGCTCAGGCCTGCAGCTGGGTTCGAACCCGGCATCCCGGCATTACGAAGCGTTCGCATCGACTTACACCAAAATGTATCCATGTAATCTATTATGATCATTAGCTTTCATGATCAATATGATAGTTTTCACCCCGTTAGGCCCTTTGCACTCGTTGTTTTTCTCTATTTCAGTATTTCTTCTATAGTTGCTCCGTTCTACTTCATGCCTTAGTCCAAAGAATCTCAATGCAGTGTACGAACTCCGTAGCACCGGCGAGGATTCTGAAATACTTTCGGTAGACTTTTAACTCCAAACTTTGCCCGTGCAGCACCGTTAAGCTACTCTTGTCGATTTCCAACTGCCAAAAGATTTTTGTTACTTATGCAACAATACACACGGGCGTCTGATCTTACTACCCAGAGACCAGAGAAAATTAGTAGAAGTAAACGAGAAAAAAATCCCAGCCTTCACCGGGGCCTGAACCTGGGACCTCCAGCACTCAAGATAGACGCTATGCCTCGGGACCACTCATCCCATTTTCCAGTTACACACCCACGCGCTCACACACTCTTACATGCACTCAAACACACCCACATTCATCCACACAAACAAGAGAAATAAGCGCAAATGTATTAAATAACCACTGTTTGTCTTTCTCGAATCACCAGTCTTTGACAGAGACAGCCTGAACGTCATTAATGACAATTTACGAGTATGTCACAGAGAATAAAGATACAGGCTAAACAGAAACGGTAATCTATACATCCAGATGCGGAGAGAAATGGAGCGCTGTTTCCGAAATGCGAGACTGTGCGACTGCAATAATGTTATATGTGATATCAGATTGAATGTATTCAGTCAGTCATTGATGATCTGCGAAGTCATTGAAACTATATCGTAAATAAATTCGTCATCATTGACTAGAACTCACAGGTGACAAGTAAAAAAAAAGCAGATTTCGGTGAACCTACTTTACACCATTTAAATCAACAAGCTAATGTTGCGTGTTCTTGAAAGTTTGACATCCTCAGATTGGTCTTAATAGTAGTCGAGGTTTTAACTTAAATGCAGTCGGGTCACCATACTTGCTCCTTCCCCGTGCCAGTAAAAATAAAATGAAATATCCTTTTGAAATTAAAAAAATCTGAAACAAACAATGCGTCTAGGCATAATCCAGAAATACGCCCCGTATTAAACGCATATGTCAGTTGCTACAGGTGCAAAAGCCAGAAGTTATCACCGGAAATGCAATTTGTGGTTGATGGAAGTAGTTGGACATGATTAGTTGCCTATGCACACGTAATTACCACATAAGGTATTTCATCAGTCAACGCCTAAGTGGGCAAACGGCTATATTGAGTAACACGACTCAGCCGTTGCAAAAATGAAATGCATTCCCCGTGAAAAACAACTCACATGGCTGAACAAACACTAAACTCAGTAGTTCAGGCAGCGAAACCGTAGACCTTCGCCCATCTGTTGAAACTGCAATAGCGAAGCGCTGTCAAAAAAAATAATTTTCAAGCTAAACATTCTGCCCCGTCTAGTCCTCCATATTGGACTGGAAGAAATGGAGCGGAATATAATACTCAGATTATAAAACGTTTATCTAGATAACTAGCCAACAGGGAAAATACCAGATACCCAGTTCAACCTCAAAGAAGTTTCATTAGAGCGCCTGTAACGGATGTAACGTGACGTGCTCTAGGTTAGTTGCGTATCCTTTACAGGACGTTGCAGAACCAACCCCAACAGCCCCTGGCTGTTTTGTGGTTTTTCTAGGCAAATTTACAACCAGTAGTTTGCCATTGCTTTCTTGACGGTCGGCTTTTTTACTACCACTGTCGAAACCAGCGCAAGGTGCATGGCCCGCATCTGCGATCGAACCCGGCATCTCGGCATTACGAAGTGTTCGCATCGACTTAGCCACAGAGCCGACTCTACGGTTAAGAAAGTTGAGTAATCAACTGAAAGCGGTAGCTTGTGGTGGTCCTTGTTCCCCTCTAGGAGTTATGTCAGTATGGCCAACATCTCAAGGATGGAAATACCTCTTTTTTCTTCTTCTTCGTTTTCACCGTCTGGTCGCCCATCTTTGGACTTGAGACTTTTTCCAGATCATGAGTGTTGCGTCCACATCCGTTTTACAGATCTGGCTTGTTTGTAGGCAGACTGTTGGCTCCATACCTCTTAGGCAGATGTACTCTGACTTCGAAGCATTCTTACGATAGGAGGAGGCAGTGGATCTATTCTTTTACGTGCACAGACCAGGAAAAACTTACTTGGGCCGGGGTCTGAACCCTGGACCCCACCACTCTAGGAGGACGCCATACCTCGAGTCCACGCAGCCCTCCTTCTATATCCAGTAAGTCTTACATTGTATCCAGTAACATTATATTTCAAGAACTATTCTCGAACAGCATGATCGTCAACACTATGTGTGGTGTATTCTTTCATATGAACCGAAGAGAGGAGCAACTCCATTACTGCGGATAACTATTTCGTGTGGTAACTTGAGGGTGCAGCCACCCGGACACTTAGTGACCATTTTTACTATTGACCATTCACTAAACCGGTAGCAGTGATGAGTACAACTGTAGGTGGGGGTAAATCAGGTGTCATTCTTGACTAAGGAAGTTCTTTGTTCCATATTGTCCTGCTCTTTAGATCATTCTTCAGTTTCATTTCTTTCAAACTGTTTACCAATGTTTCAATTATTACATCTTGCATTGTTATTTTGAATTTAAATTTGTTGGAGTCCAGTGTGTCACAGTTCTCTTTAGCTAGTTCTGTGTGAGTGTTTTGATCCATTTTTAAGATTTCTGTTAATACTGTGTGTTTATTTTGACTAGGATGGTGACCCTATCAAGTCTGGGAGCTAACAAGTGGTGAGGACGTCATGCCGAATGTGCCCAGGAATATAATTAATTCTGTGGCGCCTATAATTTGAGTTGCCTCTTCCCTGGAGTGATGTTGGATTATCGTTTGGGCTGCGGAGTACATTCTATGCCAAAACGAACCGCCAACATGAAATCACTTCAGAGGTCTTTGATGACTTGGGGGAACCCTAAATCTAGACACGTGACACCATCGTCTTGTGACACTTTCAACAAAACAGTTTAAAACAGTTTTAGTAACCACTTCTCCATTGTCATGGATTCATTTTTTCCCCCTAGTTCACTTGGTCATAATGTTCCTGATTGGTGCTGACTTTCTATTTTCCACAGAGCAATCATAATTTATCAAGGGAAATAATTTGCACTAACAAAATAACGGATTTTTCCCGGGTGCAGTTGTATCTTTGACCGGCTTTTTACGATGATCCATTTATTAGTTCGGGCAGAATTCATTTTACGAAGCCATCGCAGCGCTTTTATTATAATCTAATTGTCGATTAATGTCGTTTCGTGTCTCCTAACAATTTATTATGTTTATTCAGTGGTGCTGTTTACTTTGACCGATGAGAAGGTATCTATGGTAGAATTGTAGTAACTTTATTTACTTTCATCAGTAATTGCGTTTGGTTTTCTCCATCTGTGTCAATCATTACTACCTTTCTCAGATCTAATTTATTCTTGTATTCATTATCCTCGTCGTCATCACACCATCATTATCATCATCGTCATTATCATCATCATACTGTTTTATTGTTGAACGTCGCATAAGGCTCACATGCCATTTCTCCATCATGGTCTGTTTAACATGTTCTGTATATTTTGCTAATTTTCATTATTGAATGTCTGTGAGATCCTTGTCTGATACTCGCAGTCTAGAGTAAGGGTGGTTAAACTTAAGGTGGGGTCACGTGTGCCCCTTGTGGGACTCTTTTTTTTTTTTTTTCTAAAGCCCCACCCTGGCTGTTGTACAGACTCTAGTATAACCCAGCTTATGGGTTAAACGGGATTTCTGGGACCTGTCCACAGGGTGGTCCTCACCCGAATGGTGCCACTTTGTGTAACCAGGTGTTTATCGCTCGTTGTGATATCCTGGTGATGTTGAACGTCATCCTCATCTGGACACACTAATACCACCTTTACTTGACAACAGATTATTTGGTAACTGGGGGAGGGCGGCTGCGTGGTCTTGAGGCATGGTGTCCGTCTCGAGTGCTAGAGGTTCCGGGTTCAATCCTCGGTAAGGGCTGGGATATTTTTCGCGAGGACTTAGACTTCGGGTAATTTCCCCTGGGATCTGGGAAGTGAGATCGAACACCCGTGTGCATTATGGCGTCTTAAAAATTCCCTTGGCAGTTGGAAATAAAAAAGAGTAGCCTAACGGCGCTGTCCGGGCAAAATTTAGAGTGAAAAATTTACCTAAAGTATTTCAGGATCCTCGCCAGTGCTACAGAGCCTGTGCGCTGTGCTGAGCTTCTTCAGACTCAGATCTGAGTTAGAAGAAGAACGTAGCACTTATGGGTTACTACCCTTGTGCCATGATGTTGATCTGTTGTTCAAACATTAAACCTGGTAACCGTTTTGTGGTGCCCGCAATACAGCTGTGCTCTATGACTATACTTTTGAACGGAGTTTCCTGGATTTGTACCTGTTAGATTCTCATCCTTATGGTGCTAATTCTACAGACTGCAATCCTCCAGAGGAAAACTCAAGTAAAAAATAAATATACTTTTTTTTTTAATGAACGTATTTTATGTTTATTTGTGGTTCAGGTTCGACATTTTGGATAAGATCAAATTGCCGGATGGGTCACAACACAAATGTATCAACTACGATAACTCAGCCACAGAAAAACATAACGGCTAGGCGGTTGTCGTTTCGTCTTGACGACCTGATTTAAAAAATCAACGTTTTCTTCTCCGTGTGTGTTCCAAGGCCCCATTGTGGGGAAAACAAGAAAAGGTCCATTGCCTGCCCAAAAGCATGACAACTAACTGGGAGCTTCCTTCGAAGTTGGAGTGAATCTGCCTGAGTGACAAAGAACCAACAATATGCATTCAAAAAAGTCAGATACGTAAAACGGATATACACGCAACACTCAGGTTTGGAAAAAAGATC
>CAJHNH020001377.1:55000-70000 GCA_905116865.2 Candidula unifasciata | reverse complement strand
GATAGTGTTATATTATAATAATTATCATCATCGTGTGCCCTGCCAACTGGTGTAGGCGCTCATGCGTCTCCACAGATCACGATCCCTGGTTGCCTGGAACAGCTCTCTTGGTGATGTCCCTCCATGCCGTCATTTCAGCCCATCTAGCATCATGTCTCTTGGTCTGTCTCTACCCCTTTTTCCACTGATCTTTCCTGTTGTCTCGATTTTCTCCAGTGTCTCTCTTCTCATTATGTGACCAAAGAACAGTGGTTGTCTCTTTTTATTGTTTTATATAGAGATCCACTTTCATTAGCTTCTTTCACGCAATCGTTGTTAGTTACTCTGGTTGTCCAAGGTATTCGTAACATTTGACTCAGAAACCACATATTTGTTCCTTCCAAACTCTTCCTTATTTGTTCACTGACATTCCAAGATTCGCTGCCATACAGCAGAACAGGTTCTATATAACATGTTAGCACCCTCTTTCTGATATCAAATGAGAGCGATGAATTGAATAAGAAATTGTTACATTATATCATATGTAAAAGTAATGCACACTGTATCACCCCGATAGACGTATTGAGCATATAGTTCTAGACCTACATTTCACAGACCATCAGCACTCGGTTGGTGGTTCTGTCAACATAATACCGGCCGCCTTAACTTTCCAGGACCTTTCCTGGTGTCCATTTTAGTCTGGCTCAACTAGGGAGCCAAAGTTATTTCTGAGAAAAAAAAATCCGCCTTGATGCCGATTAGAATCCGCGACTATCGTGCCGAGGCTAGCGTCTCTTTACTATACCACAACGGGTCCCATTAAATTATATGGCCCATCCAATAAACGAACAGCATTAAGCAGACCCAACTGACAGAACAAAGGACAGATTGCCATCATGTTTATTGCACATTCAATAAATCTCATTTGGAAGTGTGTTTAAATTCTCCAGAAAAGACAGCGGAGACATCTATACATAATTCTAAGAAGTGTACAGATCATTTCGTGGAACAATCCCGGATGTTCTCTGACAGAGAAAGAACAGCAATTAGGACGTTTCGTACAGACGGGTCTGTTTCTTGTTGCCGGAGTAAATCTTGTCCTCATTTACAGTAGAGCTGTAGTCTACGTCAGCTGGGTAGGTCACGGTAACCAGGATTCCGTTGGTGACGTCAGAATGTAGGGACGCCATGCGTTTCCATTCGTTATACTTTACTGTGGATGGAAAACATGTATTGCCGGGTTAAGTAATCGTAGAAAATATACGGTGTATACATACAATTACCATATATTCTAGTGCAATCTGAAGCTCGTGATATTCGTATACACATTTGATGAGCTTGACATTAAATTATATAAACCTAATTAGGAGCTAGCATAACTGTTTCAACACATAAAAAAAGTTTTTTTTGTTTTTGTTTTGTTTATGTGACAGGGTTGGAAGGGGGGATGGTGGTTATAGGAGGGTGGGGGATAAGCGCTCAACTCCCCTATATTTATTCCATCGTACAAGGCGCGATAAATTTAAGCCTTGTTTAAATAAACAATACTAATGATAACAAATTATTCTATTCTGAGTGCAAAAAGAACCATATTTTCAATAAAAAAAAATGTATAAACAATCGAAGGTTTCTTTCCCCCTGAAGGTTCTTTGAGCATATAAGGCTAGACTCACAATGTTTAACACCAATACATCATGTGGGCAACATCATTCAGGCCGCCTTTACTTCCCATGACTTCTCCTGGTTTCAATGTTGTAGGTGCATTGACCTGCTAGCCAAGGTCATGTAAAAAAAACATCCAGCACAGTGTGGATTTGAACATATCACATTCGAATCCGCGTCTAGCCGCTACATCCAAGCGGCTCTCGGAATGTTTCAGCAAATACTTCAAAAGAGAACGTCTAAACGAGACAAAGAGTCTCCCTTACATATTTTCTAGACGACTGTAGTGGGGGCGGGGAGGGGTTGATGACTGACTGACTTTCTATCCCACCAGGACATCACACAAGCGATAAACACCCGATGACACAAAGTGCCACCATGCGGATGAGGATCGCCGTGGAGAGGTCCCAGAAACCGCGTTCAGACAATTGGCCATATTTATGGCCTGCCTATATTGGGGCCCCTGGCAAAAGCCAGAGTGGGGCTTCAAATAACAAAAATTTCGTCCTGCAAAGGCCGGTTAACATTATGGGTGAGGTGCGTGGGGAGGGGGGGGTGGGTCTGAAGGTGCCTAAGAGCTTAGCTGGTTCTGGCGCCTACGACAGGAAGTCAAGTCTCAGTCAGATACGACAATGCTACCGCATAACAGAAGTCTGCATTACCTGTTCTTTGTTGGGAGCCGTCGTAGGATAGCGGCGTGACGCTCGTTTGTGGATTCGAAGTTCGTGTGTTCAGGTTCTGAGGGAAGGGGACTTAATTTAAAAAATGACTCTTGCTACCAGGTCGACCCAGTCTTAAATGGGTACCAGGTAAAGTCATAGGACGTAAAAGGCGGTCGGCGTGATGCTGACAACATCACACACCAAGTGCTGACTGGTCTATAAAATATAGGTCTAAAGCTATGTGCCCAATATGCCTGAATGAGTGGAGTTTGATTCCTTATTTCTTTACCTGTTCTCTGCTAAAGCTGAATAAAGAGAGACTATATACCAAGCTGTTAGACTAGACCACAAACACCTAAGCTCATTCTGCAGACCTGCCTGCTCTACGTACTAGTTCGAGAAAAAACCTGGCCTCAAGAGCGAAATATGTAAAGCAAGCTATGATGATAGAGACAACCCACCTGGCGGTCTGACCGGAGCATAAGAAACCGAAAACAAAGCAAGAAGAAGATATTCCAAGCCTGACGCCTCACACTGTTGCCAACGGCTCAGGTATGAGACAGATAGATCTCTGTATCAGACACAATGGGCAGATCACGTAAACAAAATTCCGTCGGCGGACGTTACGACAGCGTCACTCTTTATCGATTTCAAGAAATGGCAACAGTTCTTCACTAATTTGTGAAACGTGTGTAGGAAAGTTGCTCCTTATTTGTCATTCCCCCCCCCCCCCCCCCCCCCCAAATCCAACAATATGTATTGAATTGTCTTATTGTACTGACGTATTTCTGATTGTTTTGCTCTTTCCCAGCAACAATTCACGGAAGCCTTCAGTGCATATCTACAAGCCGGTTTGTCTAATGGACGTGGGCAATGACCATCTAGCAGCTGATTCCACCAGTGTGTGCCTCTTCGATTTTCGTAACCACAAAAGTGTGAACTCATCAAAAGATAACACTCTAACGAACATTTAACATTTTTCCCTTCTTTAGCCACGCAATTATTGTCACCGCTTTTTAAGACAGTAGATACTGAAATGCCGTATCCATCCATCCATCCATCCATCCATCCATCCATCCATCCATCCATCCATCCATCCATTTATGTAAACTAAAGCCAAAAAAAATATGCCACGTTCAACCTACTGCGAGCAGTATTTGCTATAACTGTAGTCTGGTTTTTTTGTGGTAATTATGTTGGCTACGAAATGTCAGTCGCACGAAAACTAGTGGCTTGGAGCGGCACTCTATCACCTAGTGACTGGTGTTGGAGAAGGTGCTAACATGCACCAGACACAACTACTCAAACGTATACAGACATACAATTACACACACACACATGTATATATTTACATATATATATATATATATATATATATATATATATATATATATATATATATATATAAAGTAAAGATCCATTTTTACGCCTTAGGCGCATCGGGTATATGGAAAGAGCACCCCATATTTTTTACAGACCAACCGGCACTAGGTGGGCAATGTGGTCAGCATTACGCTGGCCGTCTTTACTTCCCCAGGACAGCCATCCTCGTACCCATTTTAGGCTGGGTCGACCTGCGACGCCCTGTACCATGATAACAACCTACGCAGGCAGCAGTGGGTTTCGATCGCGGTACGTTGGAGTTACGAGTCGGACTCGCAACGCCTAAGCCACGAACGCCGCATATATATATATTAGTGGACCTAAAAACTATTCAGTATTCGGCCGAATAATTGCGGTCTGGCCGAATACGAATAGTGGTTACCTTACACCCGTTTTTGCATACACTGCGATGAACTGAAATAACTCTCTCATTAACACAATATTTGCTGTTGCCTAAGTCCTTCGAGGCGGGGGAAACGGCGACCTATCTGCGTGGTACAGATGCTGACAAGGTTTTTGCCTGCTGACTAGACCGGGGCATTACAACAGAGGTTCTCAAACTGGGTGCAACGGCGAAAAAAAAAGTCTGCTATAAATTGTAAAATTATTAAAGAAGGCATAAAGATACTTAAAAGTTAAAATTAAAATGTTTCTCTCTTCGCCACTGTCCAAAAAAGTAGTTTTCCTTGTTTCACACTCAAAGTGTATCATACTGCATAAAATGCCAAAGGCAGCGTGCTAACAATTGTCATTGTATTCATCTCGAAGTGCGACCGATTCTCCATCTGTATTCGTGAAAGTGCAGCGGATAAGTAAGGTTGTGATTACATTTTAGCTAAAATTTTAAAGTGGAAAATGTGATCTGTACAATAGTAACTGTTACTCGTCAAGTAAGCACTTCTATTTAAAGGCAATGCGTTGTGAGTCCTGGACAACCGGTAGGCAGGCTAAACAATTTCTTGAGGCCTCAGAGATGGGGTTTTACAGAACAATGATTAAAATACCTTGGACAGCCAAAAAAGCAACCAAGAGGTTTTGAAAGAGGCGGGAGTCCGAAGACAACTAATCACAGACATCAGAATGAAACAGTCCTCATTGTTTGGCCATCTTATGAGAAGAGGGAAAATGGAACATGTGGTGACCACTGGAAAGATCTGTGGAAGGGGGGATAGAGGAAGACAACGAGAGAATATTCTTGACAGTCTTGTTACATGGCATGGTGGTGTGTCAGCACAAGAACTAATACATGCTGCAGGAGATTGCAGATTGTGGAGAGGCATAATTGCCCACCATAGTCGGCAAGGCTATGAATATATATATATATATATATATATATATATATATATATATATATATATATATATATATATATATATATAGACACACACACACACACACACACACACATAACATACATGTGGGGAAAGGCCCATGTGTGAATGCACGCAAGCGCGTTTGCATACACACACAGGTGGATATACACACACACACGCACACACGCCAGCGGGATCCATGTACACGTGTTTGCTTACACACATACATATGCATGCACACGTATACTCAAGGCTCGCCTATGGATCAGAAAGCCATAAGTTCAGATCCTGACGTAGCTGGTCTCTAGTCTGGGTCTTTTGCTTTGTATATATGGTTAGTTGCGTATCCTTTACAGGACGTTGCAGAACCAACCCTAACAGCCCCTGGCTGTTGTGTGGTTTCTCTAGCTAGGCAAATTTACGTCCAATAGTTTGCCATTACTTTCTGGATGGTCGGCTTTCTTGATACCACTGTCGAAATCAACGTAAGGGGCATGGCCCGCGGCTGGGATCGAACCCGGCATTCCGGCATTACGAAGCGTTCGCATCGACTTAGCCACAGAGCCGACTTGTATATATGACACCTTCTAAATATCGCTACTGTCAGGGGATAGTTAGGCAATTACGGATCGCTGTATTAGGCAATAACCCCTGATAAAAATAATCACAGTAATGTACAAGGAGGCTTTAAATAAAAGCATTAAATGTGTGTGTGTGTGTCTGTGTGTGAGTGTGTTTGTGTGTGTGGGTGTGTATGTGTATGGGTGGTTGGGTGCGGGCGTTCGTGTGTGTGTGTGTGTGTGTGTGTGTGTGAATATATTGTTAATGTAAATTCTTCAGCGCCGATAAAGTGCTTGCATTCCTGTCGAAAAAGACATTCTTAGTTGCCAGTGCAACCATTCGTGTACCACGGTACCTCTTCGTGTCTCACAGGTTAAGGCAGAGACTAAACGTCCAATCACAGTATCCTTGCCTGACTCCGTCAATCATTAGTGTGTAGATGGGTGAAGCTAAGCTTGAGTTCGTTTCATGTAGATCCAGATATTATGATTCTTACGTAGCGTCGGAACATGTGGGCCTCTTTAAAAAAGGGTAAAATTAAAGTTAAAGGTTACAGTCGAGAGGACCAATTTCGCCGCCCCGGATTTATCTCATCTGGCTGAGTCTCCACAGAACGTCTAGTGGCCTGCCGAAAGCGAAGCATAAATGGAGAACTCCGAAGCTTCAGCGTAACATTTTACGCTCGAAGTGAACGGCGGTGCTATGAAACGAACCCACGACCCTCAGAGCGTGATGCAAATGGCTTGGCCACTTCACCAAGGAGACCCCAACCCTATTGAAAAAAAAAGGAAAAATTTAGGATGGTTAATGGCAACTTTCCAACTATCTAGAGTAATTCTTTTTTTTTTTTTTTTACACATTTGCTGTCGATTTTATATTTCCTTTAGAAAAATGTGTAGACGTATTTGCCGTTTAGCTTATTATATAGCTATTCAAATGAATTATCTACTTTTTTTTTGTAACAAACTATTCATAAACGCTTCATTAATTAGCCGGCGTCTGTGGCTTGGGCGTTGGGAACGCGCTTCGTAATGCCTGGGTGCCCCGTTCGATTCCAGCTAAAGGTGAATTGGCAGCAGACCATCTTACGTGGGTTTAGACAGTTGTACTGAGAGTCGACCCTTCATAGAGCAATGGCAAACTACTGAACATAAATTTGCCTAGAAAAACCACAACGGCCAGTAAATGTTGAAGCTTTTGCAACATCCTGTCAAGGATATGGAACGGACATTTTTATTGATTACTCTATACATTGTATGCGTTTCTGAACGTATATATATATATATATATATATATATATATATATATATATATATATATATATATATATATAATTCCAATTCTTCTATGCGTTATGCCAGTTTTTAATGCAGCTCATTTTATCCCATAGCTGTATTATCTCTAAAACAAGCACACACAAACACACAAACACACAAACACACATACATACACAAAGATGCCTTCTATAATATTCTCCGTGATTAGATGTGTTATAGTAACGATTGCCTGAGACCGGAAGCATCAGACAAGGTTAAGAACGCATGATCTCTCCCACTATCCACACAAAAAGGGAAGGGAGCGGGGGGGGGGTGGGGGGGGGTACAAAAAAAAAGGGGGGGGGAGTGAGTGACACCCTGTCTCTCCTACAGTAGTTTTGTTTCAGCGGGTCTAATCTGTTACTCCACAATGAGATCCCAGTACGCACACGAGAAGACACGATTTGATATGATGTGTTAACCCCAGAATTGGATTGACCAGTCAGTACTCGATAAGAAAAAGCAGATTCTGTTATCCCAGGAGATTTCCTCGTACCCATTTTTTTTTCTTCCGGGTTGACTTCGATGACCATATCAATGCTTTCCTGGTGTGCCAGGCTCCTAAGTTGTACGTGTTCTCTAAACTCCTTATTATTATATGTTACGTGGACACTGTCTATTTTCATTCTTCACTTGTTGTTCTTTGTGTGCACCGGCAGTAAACTCAGACCACAGTTCGGATTGTTCGTCCATCTTCATAATTAGTCTTGTTCCACAATCTGAGTGTTGAGTGCAACGATCTGGCTTATCTCTGTGCAGACTCTTGGTTCCTTGCCTCTCTAGCAGATGCAACCCGACTTAAGATGCCCCTAATTAGTTGACTTTTACGACATGCTTGTTGAGGTGGCAGTGGGTCTATTAATGTTTTTCCCACAATTAATGGAAGCCACGCTGGAAATATTCATTCAAATACGTAGAAGTATCATGAGAAGAAATCACATTCACACACACACACTCACACATGTATGTACCCTCACACACACACATATGTATATAGGTCCTCTCACACATCTACACACATATATATCTAGGATATAGTTTTCCATTTGTTTTTTCTATGCACACGTCTGGGCTGCTCAGTTCTGTTTTTGTGTCTTTTTAACCGTCCCCCGTTTTTATATTTCCTTTTCACAAGCCCTTATCTCGTTCCATCCTTTTGCATTTCGTTTCCACTTCTCAAGGAACAGTTTTGCCTTTCGTTGGCTCTTTCATTACCGGGACACTCACGCTATGCTTATGTGATACATCTATGCCTGATGTAGTCAACTGGTGACTCTTAAATTACATGTTTTAAAAAGTTTTATGTTAACAATCTCTTTACTCATTGATATTTTTACTTCTTATGTCAAACAGGTCCTATGTCCACACCTTTGGATTTATTGGGTATATAGTGCTAGATCTATATTTCATAGACTAATCCGTAGTCATCAATGCATATGGTGAAGATCACGCCGGCCGCCTTTACTTCTAAGATGTTACCTAGTACCAATTTAAGGCTGGGTGCACATGGGAGTAAGTGTAATTTTGTTGGACAAAGAGAGAGAGAGAGAGAGAGAGAGAGAGAGAGAGAGAGAGAGAGAGAGAGAAACCTTGCTTTTTTAAATTTTAACCCCGTGTTATTTGTTATGGAATGCGGTGTGATATTTTTTTTCGTTAAGGGAACATCCTTCTTATACTCTCCCTACATATTTTTTCCTGTGTATTGGAAAACGAGCAGCAGATAGACTGGCTGGTTCTGCACCACGTGATGGTGACCTGATGCATGACAAGCTCGATTTTGTCAGGATCCTTTTGGAAGCGAGTGAACGGTGCGGATGACAAGCAGATCATCACGGTCTGAGGAAAATGTTGCTGCGAGGAATAACCATGGAATCTGTCTAAGGTACAACACGCAAGAAAAATGCGAGACGGATATACAGTCGGCTTGCTACTGGTGCAATGTTGATTAGAACTCTCCTTGCTGCTGAACATAGGAGCTGTGCGCTTATTGTAATGTATAGAGTGATGTGATGTTGATTCGTTATTCATTAATCAGCATTTATCAGGCCTGTGTTTTTAAATTTTAGACTGAGATGTCGCACAAAGGACTAAACTCCATAGCCCCAACCACAATACATAACGATCTCTCAAACTGTACATTCGAAACGAAAAACCTAGTCAGAAATTGAATACACAGCCGTCAAAGCAATAGGAAAGAGCCTAACAACCTCACAATGAAATACATATTTATGTTATGTTGTTTCGCTTTGATAATCAAAGTAAAGGAAGTAAAGGACTTCTTTACACGCCCTTAGGCATATTGGGCATACACAGTTAGATCTATATCTCATTGTCTTATTGGCAATCTCTTGTTGATGTGGTCATATCACACCGGCCGCCTTTACTTCGCATGACTTTACCTGAAGGCAAAGTCTTTTGAAAAAAAATCTCGGTTCCGTTAGGACCTCAAGCCCTACGACAATCAGATCCGCAGACGAGCGTCGAGCCACTACATCACGGAAGCCCCCTCTTTAATAACGACACTGTTCCCAAAGATGGCCTTTATTTCTTTGGGTATCCTGATCAACTTTTTTAAGCCTGTGTTGATAAGGATTCAAACTAGACCTTAAGACCGACAGGCACGACTATATAAATCAGTTTGACCTTTGACCGTCAATCTGAAATTTATATTTTAGTTAAACAAACATATCTCCTCCTCCACCCCCTTCCCTTTTTTTCTAGTAACTTTTTACGGTTACAGTAATGGAAAGCTTAAAAGTTTTTTGCATAGTACAAATCATCAAAAATCTCAAAAATTTAACTAAAAAAAAAATACATGATAATTACCGAGAAAAAAAAATCAAAAACAAATACAGACAGAGCAAATTCTAGACTGAAACAACATCAATAGGTAAAATGCACTGTATGTACACTTGTATGGTTTGATAGCGATAAGGGTTTGTCCGATGACTTTAAATATTTGACGATTTGGTAATGTACCACTACAACTGACGTTTGTGATTACAGGATGAGATGAGGATTGAAATCTTTCCTCTAATCTGAGCGATAAGGGGTAATCAGCTTAGCTTGTATATGTAACTTAAACTAAGCTGCCGAATGTAATTATTGAACATAATTTCATGATATTGCCTTGGTTTCACTACGTGATGTTTACTTTGTGAGAATTAAAGTGGCAGCGGAAGAAAGAGGTAAGGTAAAGTACAATGTACACGCCACTGGCCCACAGGGGGCCTTCAATAATAAGTTAACTCATAATTCCCGTCCGTACATGAGACGCAATTTTTCGTTTTTTTTTTTTAAAGCCCTACTAATATTACTTAAGGGTTAAACGGGGTTTTTGGGACTTGTTTACCTGTAATTCTCATTTCCAGGTGTTGGTCGCTCGTTGTACTCACACGGTGGGGTTGAACAAGACACACACTTATGCACGCCATCCCCCCCCCCCCCCCACACACACACACACGCACGCACGCAGGCGGAAACACACACGCACGCACACATAAACACATACACACACGCACGCACCCACACTAACACACACAAAGCACACGAAGAACTGGTACCACAATATCACAATGAGCAGCTCAGGCGACAGCTCAGTCAACATCAGTAGGACGATCAATAGATAGCACCCTGATAAATACATCACCTATCAGATCTAAACATGCGCAATGTGATGAACACAACTTGACCGACCAGAATGACACAGAAGACGTGAAATACTAACACTGAACACTACGCAATAAAATATCAACACAGTCTGTTGCCATACTTATAACCAATGTTGACTAGGACAAGGCTAGCTCTCTTGTCAGAGGTTAACGTGGATAATGTAAATCGACAAACACACAAACATTTCCTGTACCTGCCTACTCCATCAAAGTATGGGTCAGATATTTGTATTTTGTATGTTAAAGCACTACTCCGGCTGAACTTCAGATTACTTCGTAACCAGTTCCAGTTCCAGTTCGTTTGAAAAAAAAAAAGTTTTAGTCGCCCTAACCAGCTCCAAAATTGAGCGGCGGTTATTTTGGGACTGCGTTTAGTTGTTTGGGGTTTCCAATAGTTTTTTGTCCATTGTGGGGTAGCTATACGCCTGTATTTGTGTAAATTGACAGCCTTATGTCCTTTCCTTGTTGTGTATCTTGTTGTCCAGCCCGCCGTCCCTGAGTGCACCAAGGCATCCACCAGTGTCACCACTTCGTAACCGTCGTCGGGGTCCCTAATAGAAACTTACGGTTGAAAGGGGTTTCTGGTACCTGCACCTGTGGGATTCTCATCCGAATGGTGGCACTTTTTGTCACAGTGTATTACTCATTCGTTGTTCGGCTTTGGTGGGTTTAAACGTCACGCATTGCCATTTGTATGATTCCGTGCTTTTCTTTTCTCAGAGTGTGTTCAGTATAACACCCCATCTCGTTTCTGCCTTTCCAACCCCAAATGAAGCATAGGTCCTCAACCAATTCACGCCAAGTCGTTTTATCTTTCGCATACAGCTCTCCCAATGTCCTTCCCATCTTTTGTATATTAACTTTCTAGCTCCTTTCTCTATGTGTTTTTGGTCTTCCTTTATTTCTATGCTCCTTTTGGTTCCAGTGTAAAGACGTGTTAGTGATAATGTTCTCAGGTTTTCTCAACGTGTGGCCTATCCAACGCCAGCGTCTTTTCTTCACCTCTTTTTATTTCCAAAAGCTCTACATTAGTGATTCTATTCTACCTTTTAATTCTCTCTATTCTGCGCAGGCACAAATTATGGAATGTTTGAGTTCACTAGTAAATACCTTTGTTTTTCTCTATGTTTCTGCTCCCTACAAAAGTACTGACTTGACCTAAGAATTAAAAATGTTAAGTTTAGTGTTAGTTTTAATTTCTTTTGACCTCAAAAAATTCCCTCGTGATATTTGTATTTTAATATCTCTATTAGTTTCCCCATCTTTATTTACATTACTGTCCAACAGGTGTACGACTCCACGTCTTGGAATTGGATGCCATTAAAAGAAACCATATCACTATGTGCGTGGATTGTTGTCATGGTATGGGGCGTTGCAGATGGGTACCAGGATGGTTGTCCTGGGGAAGTAAAGACGGCTGGCGTAATGATGACCACATTATCAACTTAGTGCCGGGGTCTGTAAAAAAAAAAATGGGATGCTCTTCCCATATCCCCGATGCGCTCAAGGTATCTTTCTTTGCTTTACTACACATTACTATTTGCCTGATTTATTCTTATTATCTTTATCTTTCGCTTATGAACTTTCAGACCGAGTCTTTGTTATCTCGCATGAAATATATTTAATTTATCTTACATCTGATTGTGGGACAGAAGAGAAATATCATCAGCCGTCCAGATCATCAAGTTGTTTTGTAGGGACCCACTAAATTCTATTCTTCGTGTTAGCAGTTGCTGCTGTCTCCATAATCCAGTCTACTGCCAGTAAAAATAAGAGAGGCGACAAAAAACATCCCCGTCGCACACCTACTTTGATTTCAAGTGTATCTGTTAGCTTTCCCCCATTAGGGACTCGACATTTTATGTCTTTTGTATGTCCTAATTTGTTATACAGGTGTGAGACAGGGATGTGTGCTTCCCTACTTTATTTAACATTCATAAGACAGAATATTTAAAGAAGCAAGTTATGATACAGACAACACAGATCTTTATAATCCTGAGAAAGTACACACATCAGAAGAAGTAATCGATTCACCCAAATTAAACGAACTACTATTTGCTGACGACCAGTGCTTGTTTTACCCTGTAGAGTTAGACCACATTACCAGGGTAAACTCAACATGCAGTAAATACAACATGAAGATCAATAAAAACAAAACCGAAACAATACAAATGAGCATAACCTCTGGCCCACTACACACACAGCTAAATGATTCTGGTCTAAACCAGGTTGATAAGTGGAAATATCTAGGAATTATGATCACGGAAGATGGTAGAATAGACAGAGTAATAGAAACAAGATGTCAGAAAGACAATGCACTTTTATACCAATTGTCACAATTTTAGGAAATTCGAGCATAACTATGAGCGCAAAAAGACAGATTAAATAAATAACATATTCATTCCAATTTTAGGCTACAGGTGTAAAACATGGACACTATCTAAAGCCCATACACACAAAATCACCACCTGCGAGATGAAATGCCCGAGAAAAGCAGCCAGCATAACCACCCGAGATCGAGTGAATAATGATACTAACAGACAAACTGTGGAAACAAGACCTTTTACTAGATTCATCGAGAAACAGCAGACCAAGTAGTTTGGCCATTTCGTTAAAATGCAGCAAGATCAAATACCATCACAAGCACTATATCTTAGATCAGCTACAAGAGCAAGAGGACGGCGTGGAAAATATGGATCGACAACATTAAAGACATTCTACGCCTTCACGGCATGACAATAGCCAGTGGCACCGGATCGCAAATGATTTCTCCCCACGTCGCTTAACAGTAGAATTGGTTTATCATGATGATGATGATGACATGTTGCCTTTAATAAGTTAATAATTTTCTGTGGGAGTTCACACTGCCCCATTTATTTCCAGACAGATTCCCACTCATCGCTGTCGAAAGTGTTTTTCATAGCCCATAATGCCACATGCTCTGTCTTATAACTGTGGCATTGGGAATATAGTAGGGAAAAAAGTCCTTTACTTGCATTTAAGGCTGGGACACACAGAAAACAAGGTTAGTTATAAAAAGTATTCACAAGGATTTGTACGAGAATTGGTATCCAAGAGTGGCGAATATTATGAAATCATGTCAGACCAGATGGAAATCTTCACATTATCACAAACTCAAGCGACAAATGAACGTTGCAGCTAGAGGGCATTCAACAGCATATTCAATGAATATACCATACAAAAAATCCGAACAAGACTAAATAAAATCAATTATTTAAAGTATCTCGTTAAGAAATCACACATGCATCTGATCAGTTGAATCGCTCACACGCCTGTGACCACCAGACATAAATATTAGAAAGAAAAAGATGTGAGCTATCTGTATCATAAGACAGGAGAAGGATTCACATATGTTTTTAAGAAACGATTACAAAGAACTATTATAGTTTTACATACGGAGCACCTGTAGTGTAGTGGCTGGACGCTGGTAATCTAACCAGAAAATTTTTCGAATCTCCAGTGGGAGAGATTTAATTCTTTCTAAATTAACCGTGGTTATTATTATTCTGGGTTGAAGTTTATAGTTAATCTGGCACAACATATCCGAGTCCATATGCTCTAGAGGGCAGTAGATTGTTGTTCTACCCTAAAACAGAGTCTTAAACCCCAAAAGGAAATATTTTTTTACCAAAAACCAACGTGACTTCACTGAAAAACGTAGCTTAAAAGTGAAATCCACAGGACTGGCTACATTACGAGCTCTCTTTTCTTTCTACAGAAATGCTAGACGTCTGCTGAGAATATCACCCAAAGCATGAACTCCGTAGCTCAATTGATGATCCCAAGGGATATCTGTAAAAATTGCCTTCGCTGCAATAAAACGAACCCGCGACGTTCAGAGGGGCTTCAAATAGCTTGAGCACTTCGCCACAAAGAACCCCAATACTGACATTCTAAGCACAGGTGGCACCACTTCCGGTCTGCTCTGTGAAAGCAGATACAACATACCACAGTTATTGGCGAAGAAGTAGCAAAGATAAGGACCAATTAGAAATTAAACAGATGTTTTCTGTCCCAAAGCACGCTAACAGATCACCAGTGACAAGGATACTATAACCAGAAGACCCCATACGTCTTCGACAAAATCAATAAAGCTTGTGTAGTTAGCATCTGGCAGGACACATACGTCTAGAGCAGTGATTCCCAAACTGTGCGCCGGAGCGCCCTTGGGAGCCGCGACCTCTTCACAGGGGCGCCGCGAAATATTCGAAGACACACGAGTTTTTTTTTTTTTTCTCTAATATGCGAATAGTCATAATTTTACTTAGGTTTGGGGGCCGTGAATAAATTTTAATTTAAAAATAAAACGCCACGACTAAGAAAAGTTTTGAGAAACACTGGTCTAGAGATATCCAGGTTGTGTGTCCCAACTTGTTCATATTCAGTCGATGTGTTCAGGGAACAGGAGCTGTGTTATGCGTTCGCGTAAACA
>CAJHNH020001377.1:30000-50000 GCA_905116865.2 Candidula unifasciata | reverse complement strand
ACGTAGAAAATCCCTCGACAGTTGCAAATCGAAAAGAGTAGCCTAACGGCATTGCCCAGGCAAAAATTCGGAGTTTATAACCAAAGTAGTTTAGCATCCTCGCCGGTGCTACAGAGCCTGTGCAATTTGCTGAGCTTCTTCGGACTCAGGCTTGCTTTAGAAGAATGAACGGAACACTTATGGGTTACTTTCCCTGTGCCATGATGTTGATCCGTATTCAAACCTCAAACCTGACAAATACATATGATAACATACACAGAGAATAAAAATAACAATACGATAAATGACCAATTATCATAGTAACATTCGTGAAACATAAGTAATAATGTGATGAATGACACACACAAAAATATATATAAAACATACGGGGAACATAACAACAATAATGTAATGAATGACAAAGACATATAATAACATACAGGGAACATAACAACAATAATGTGAAGAATGACAAATAAATATAACAACACACATGGAACATAAAAACAACAATATGATGAATGAGAAATAAATATAATAACAGACATAAAACATTTAAAAAAAATATATGATTATTTACAAATAAATATAAAAACAGACAAGAAACATAACAAAAATAATATAGTGACTGACAAAGACATATAATATCATACATGGAACATAAAAATAAAAGTATGATCGATAAATATAATAACAGAATCGAACACAACAACAAAAATAATGAATGACACATGTGGTTGTTGTTGTTGTTGTTGTTATCGATCCAGCGGCGCATGAGCTTTCGCCCTTTGACCCAGTGCCCTGTAGTGGAATTTGCATATTTTCACAAGCTGTTCTTTTCCTCCGTACAAGGTGTTCCATTTGTTTGGTCTCAGAGGGAGTAGCCTGAATGACACATAAATATATGAACCTGCATTAAACATAAAAAAATGACAACATAATGAATGACAATAAAATGCAATAACCTACATGAAACATAATAATGTAATGAATGACAAATAAATTTAAGAAGAGACATAGACCATGACAACAATAATGAAATAAATGGCAAAAACATATAATCACATACATGGAACACTCACAAACACAATATGATGAATGACTAAAAACAAAAATAACAACATACATGGAACGTAACAATTATAATACGATGAATGACAATTAAAAATACAAACAAACATAAAAAATAACTACAAAATTGTAATGAATGACAAACAAATACTGCTGTTCAGAAGGTCGTGGTTTCGGATTCTGACGGAGGCTGAAAAATTGGCAAAAATGACCTTTGCTGCCAGATCGACCCGGCCTTGAGTTGGTACCAGGTACAGTCCTAGAAAGTAAAAGTGGCCGGCGTGATACTGACCACATCACATCTATAATAATAGACAGGGACTTAAAAAAACAATATAGTGATTGACAAATAAATATAATAACATACATGGAACATAGCAACAATAATGTAATGAATGACCAAAAGTATAATAATATACATGGAGCATATAAAAAACTATATAATGAAAGACATATAAATAAAACAATATACATTGAAAATAGACCAGAAACGTGGGAGCTTAAGCATTTTGTGTGGCCCTCCACCGCAAACTCCCCCCCCCCCCCCAAAAAAAAAAAAAACAATATTTGTTGAGAACAACCTTATTAGCCTTATTTCGCAATCAAACAGATCTTAGGCTTTGAGTACACCCCTCCCCCACCCCCGCACTTTTGCAGTAATTTTCAAAGGCCAGGAGAGTGGTCTCCAAAGTTTAAGTCATGTTTAATTGCACAATATTAATTATAATAATAAAAATAGGGAATATTATTATTTTGAAGTCAGATTAGGCTTGAGCCCTCCTCCACGGCCCTAATTAGTTACTGGGGGAAAGGGGGCCCAACCTCATCCTCACCCTTCCCCTCCCCCACACTCTCAACGGATGCAACGAAGTCAGGCGTTTCATATTTAATTGCTATCGGTGTTTATCCTGAAGAACCCGGAAGTTATTAGATACTGAATCAAAATATCTAAATACAGAGTGGTCGACCTTTCCCATGATTTGCAATTGTTTACTTCTACTAGGAGTTTATGTTTCAGTAATCCTACATCAAATATTATACATACATACACACATTCATACATACATACATACATACATACATACATACATACATACATACATACATACATACATACATACATACATACATACATACATACATACATACATACATACATACATACATACATACATACATACATACATACATACATACATACATACATACATACATACATACATACATACATACATACATACATACATACATACATACATACATGCATACACACATACATACATACATACATACATACATACATACATACATACATACATGCATACATACATACATACATACATACATACATACATACATGCATGCATACATACATACATACATACATACATACATACATACATACATACATACATACATACATACATACATACATACATACATACATACATACATACATACATACATACATACATACATACATACATACATACATACATACATACATACATACATACATACATACATACATACATACATACATACATACATACATACATACATACATACATACATGCATGCATACATACATACATACATACATGCATACATACATACATACATACATGCATACATACATACATACATACATACATACATACATACATACATACATACATACATACATACATACATACATACATACATACATGCATACATACATACATACATACATACATACATGCATACATAGATACATACATACATACATACATACATAGATACATACATACATACATACATACATACATACATACATACATACATACATACATACATACATACATACATACATACATACATACATACATACATACATACATACATACATACATACATACATACATACATACATACATACATACATACATACATACATACATACATACATACATACATACATACATACATACATACATACATACATACATACATACATACATACATACATACATACATGTGTGTGTTTGCATTTATTTGGTTTATTACGTATATATTGTATATGATTGTGTGTACGTGTATGCGTGTGATCGTGTGTGTGTGAAAATATAAGTGCGTGTGTCTTTTAAACACTTATACCATTAGAGAAAACACAATGTAACATATTTCTATATAATATAATCTTTCTTCACAGTTAATATAAGCCCCAGCAGTAACGTACTTACTAGGCTTTCATGACGAGGCAGTGATGCGTGCTCAGTTACTCACAAGTACTTTTTTAGGATTTGTGCCAATTATTTCAAATTTCCGTTGGACTCTAAACATAGGTACTAGAAATGATTTAAATTTTCTGGAAGGAGACTAATGTCCAGAAAGGGAACAAACATCCAGAACTTTCTGCAGGAGTTTGCATCTAGTGAACGCTAAGAAGAAAATGTGGATTATATTATTATAGTTATGAGTATATTGTTATATTTGTCGTTCAGTCAATCATCACCATTGTCATCATCTTCATCATCTTCGTCATCTTCATCGCTTTACGTCTTTATCTTCCTCGTTATCATCATAATTAATAATAACATGACTGTTATGAGCTAAGTCGATGCGAACGCTTCGTAATGCCAGGATGCCGGGTTAGATACCAACTGCGCCTTGCGTTGGTTTCGACAGTGGTATCAAGAAAGCCGACCGTCCAGTAAGCAATGGTAAACTACTGGACGTAAATGTGCCTAGAAAAACCACAAAACAGCCAAGGGCTGTTGATGTTGGTTCTGCAACGTCCTGTAAAGGATACGCAACTAACCCTATGAGCTTATGTGGGAACATTTAAGATCTATCTAAAGACGTGTATGGCATCTAATGGAATCAGTTATGTTAACAAATATCATGGTTTCTCCCCAGAATATGTTGCTGCTATCAAGCGTTCTCAGCCTCTTGTGCTTCTCAAGGATGGTTTCAAGCACTCATAGAACGCATGTGTTGCAGGGATCTCAAGACAGCAGGATCGGCAGCGACAAGACCCGCGACGAAACTAACCATGCTAGGCCATGTTGTCTACCGTACCGGTTTCAGGCTATAGTAGCATCGCTTCCCAACTTCAGTGACAGAAGAAAGGTTCATATTTCTGCTTTTTACTTTGCACATTATGTTGAAGTTGTCTTAAATCTGCTTCTCATGGATAATATTCTGTCATTGCCTCCAGCTGGACTCTCAGCTGACTCCAACCGTTATTTCTTTGCTGCATAACCCATTCCATACTTCCGGATTTCTTGCCTTTCCAGAAGAATGCATAATTATTTTCTCTAATGGATCCATCCTCTTGCAGACGTGTTTACTGTAGGCCAGCAATATCTTTGTCAGGTTTATTAGGTTAGGCATCACTTATGTTTTCCAGGTCATTTGAAAACCCAGGACACATGGTCCTCATGTTCCAAGAGCCAAGTCAAAGCCTCAAGTTATGTTTCTTTTTATTGCCGGGTGCATTGGTTTTTACAGCCTGCGATTCGGATTTTGTCCTAGCTCCAAGCACCCAGGGTGAGCTGGTCCGGGTGTCTAGTGGAAAAGGGTTTCTCACCCCTTTGAAAGTCATCGTGTCCGAATTGTCTGCCAGTGTTCCTCTGTCAACTGCTAATAAAAGTCCAACATGTGTCCGGTAAACCAAAGTAAGCTTGTCGCTCGGTCGTCCAGGCATGCTGACTGCTTTAATTAGGCTGCCGTGGCGACTTCTTATTTCACAGTACCTTCTGCGAAACCACCAAGTCGTCTTGTCTCTGGCCGAAAGAATAACACCATCCTGTAATTCCGTGCAGCAGGGAACCAGCCCTGAGCTTCATGAACTCAGGAGGGCCCACCTCCGAATGCGTCTAGGAATCGTGGGCCGAAACACTTGTCGACGAGGATAATTTCTACTGACGACTGGTAGATCCCTGCTGTACTTGCTCCCTGTGAGTTTATTCCTATTCTCTCGTGGATTTAGTGACTCTCGTTGTGGGTGTGAGACAAGAATAGACCACCTGCTTCTACACAAACAGGTCGTAAAGGGCTACTAATTAACGATTTATTTGATTTTGATATGTTGGGTCAAATGGCCCAAATGGTCAAAATATCAAAGCCCAGCTATAAATCACAATAAACAGCTCCAATGTCCTTTCAAGACAAAGAAAAATAAAAAGAGAAAAGAAGATGAAGCAGAAGAAAAAGACAACGAATCACAAAATGGGAACACTTCTTTATCAGATTAACCCTTTCAATAGCAACTACTTTAGCTCCGTGTAAGTCAAGGAGTTAAGCCTAATATAAATTCTTGGTTTTGATAATGTTCAACAAAGACACGATGGGGTTGAAGTAAACACAATAGTTTGAATACAAAGAGGAAATAAAACACCTGTCTAAAACATAAAACAAAACAGATCATTACATAATCTTTTCAAACAGCCTATAATAAAGTGTTTTGAGCTAAAAGAGTTAAAGAGAATCATAGTGATATCGATTATATATTTTTGTTTCAAGGCAGTTGCAAGAATGTCCAGGGATTGGAACAACAGAATCCAGATTCACTCAAGCGTCTTGTTTGATAGTGGAGGTCAAGAGCAGATTATAAGACAGACATTTATGGACTTCAAGCACGTATGTTAGCCAATGTCAGACATATATATACGTCACCATATTTCGTGTGTAGTTTTAGTGTGTTTAACTGAGTAGTGAAAAGCGTAGATACACGTCACCATATTTTTGTGTGTAGTTGGAATGTGTGTTAAGCAGAATAGTTAAAAGTCTACATAAAGCAACACCAACAAAAGGAAAAAAAAAATACTCTTTTTGATGCCTTTAGGCGTATAGGGCATGTAGGGCTAGGCCTATATTTTTTATATACCAAACGGCACAAGATGGGTGATGTGGTCAGCATTACACCGGCTGCCTTTACTTCCCGGGACTGCACCCGGTACCCCCTCAAGGCTGGGTCGACCTGGAAGTTAAGGTTTTTTGAAAAATGTACGGCTCTGCCAGGAAGCAAACCCACGTCCTTCCAATCCGAACGCGAGCGTCTAGCCGCTACGCGACGACCACATCCCGAAAATTGTAAATACTTCTAGAGCGTGTGTTTAACAGAATAGTGTCAAGAGCCAATACACGTCAGCATATTCCTAGAGTAGTGTGCAAATGTTTACCCGAATAGTGAAGTATATTCTTAGCAACCATTTCAAAATGGTGTTTCGTATTTTAGTACTATCATAATTATAATAAAATATAGATATTAGGTTAAACATAAATAATCTAGACATTGGCTCCCAGGTTTACATACTGTAAAGTGGGTACCAGGTCTATTCCTCAGAAGTCAAGATAACCGGCAAGATGTTGACTACATCAACCAACTAGTGCCGATTGGTCCATACAATATAGATGTCTAGTACTATATGACTCAAATACATCTGATTTTTTTTTTTTTTTTTTTACGTATCCAGAAACCATGAGTTGTAAACCCTTTGGCTCGGTACTATGGATATCGCAACCCTTCGGCCTTGATTCCATTATAGGTACCATTAATCTGGGAGAAATGTGGCTTTTCTGCCTACCCCCGGGAGTGAACCCGGACCACAAGGAGTTCGTCACCCGGCCGCCGCGAAAGTCAGGTTTAACCAACTTCGCTAGAGAGCCGGGCAGATACATCTGATGATATGGAATGTAATCCTAAACTTTACTTACATTCTCAACACAACATAGCCCTTGACCCATTAGGGTCGTGGAGGTGGATTGTTGGAAGCACGAGCACATAAACACAGGCCATCTGTCTCTGTCTTCTGCGTGATGAATAAGTGTATGAGAACTAAGTCCAGTCCATTTCATGATGTTTTCATTCCAGATTCTTCTTTGCCCTCCTGTTCTTCGACTACCACCCCCCTCCACTCCCTCCCCTCCCCCTCCCCCCGAGTTCACTGAAGTACATTCTTTGCAATAGAATCATGTCTCACCAGGTGCCCAAACCTAGCCTACATACACTAACATCTTTATGCATCCCTACGTACGTAATAATGTCGGCTAGTTTTACAGATAGGTAAACAAGGAAATACGCATCTATTTAAATAGTACTAATGTATATGCGTGTATATATATATATATATATATATATATATATATATATATATATATATATACATTATATATGTGTGTGTCTGCGTGTGTATTGTGTGTGTGTGTGTGTGTGTGTGTGTTTGTGTACTTGGGTAGACTGCTGTGATTTATATGTTTCGACGCAGTTTTTTTGCTTAATAAAGTTTTATCTAAATATTCGCGTCTCTGGACTGACATTACATAGAATTCCCTCCAAATAATTAACTGGCATTGACAGAAAGAGTAGAAAATATACTCCTTATATCATAGACCTGTATCTCGAAGGTCGAGGCAGATATTTTTCATCGATTTTTTTTTTCTCCTATGCTTGCTTAATTGTAATTTTTTTTTTTAGAATATGGAAAACAGCATCCTCAACTTTTAGATTTATGGTATAGTATGTGGAATGTTTTTTTTTTTTTTTTATAAAATGAAAAACATCTTGTGCAATATATCCTTGTCATTGAGAGTTAGAAAAAGAATTCTTGCTTGCTACATACATCCAGTTTTAACATATGGCTGTGAATCCTGGACAATCGGTATGCAGGCCAAACAATTCCTAGAGGCCTCAGAGATGCGGTTTTACAGAAGAATGCTTAGAATACCTTGGACAGCCCAAAAGAGCAACCAAGAGGTTTTGAAAGAGGCGGGATCCCGAAGACAACTTATCACAGACATCAGAAGGAGACAGTCATCATTTTTCGGCCATATTATGAGAAGAGGGAAAATAGAACATGTTGTGACCACTGGAAAGATATGTGGAAGGAGATATAGAGGAAGACAACGAGAGAAGATGCTTGACAGTCTTGTTACATGGCATGCAGGTGTGTCGGCACACGAACTGATACATGCTGCAGGAGATCGCAGATTATGGAGAGGCATGATCACCCACGCCAGTCAGCAAGGCACCTGATGATGATGATGATGATGATGATGATGTTGATGTGGGGGTCCTTTTCTTCAAAAATGCAAATGCAGATCTAGTTAACCATTTCCTCTGACTATTGGAGGTACAGTGGTATTCCAGAATACGTCTGCTTTCTAAAAAGTCAAACTTGGTATGTGTCCTAAATACATGAATCTGAGGCTCCTGAAATTTTAATGGAAAGGGACTCTCCTTCAGAACATTATATTCTAATCCTCCTATCTTAGCATCACTCAAGTAGTCACTCGACTTTTCTTAGCAAGGTACTCTAAGTTTACACATTCGTTTGTTTTATCTAATTACTGTTGTATTTATGTGTTTTAGAGAACTACTCACCTTTGTGCCCACACGGGAGAGTTACTAACTGTCCCATTCGGCGGTCAGTCACAGGGTCTGTCCTCTTTGTAGGGGTGGTGTAATAGGGCTTCGTTTAGCGTTGGCTCGCTTAATACAATGTTTGTGGGAGGTTGTGATCTTGTGAGTATTTTTTTGGCGCCGCCTGCGTGTGCGTACAAGTGAAAAGTACTGCAGGGTAAGCGCCGCAGGCGTCTGTGTACAAGTGAAAAGTACTGCAGGGTAAGCGCCGCTGGCGTCTCTGTACAAGTGAAAAGTACTGCAGGGGAAGCGCCGCAGGCATATGTGTTCAAATGAAAAGTACTGCAGAGAAGCGATGCGCGACGGTTCGTGAGTATCGAAACTGTGATGTTTTTGTATTTCTACGTTTCTTGGCGGTAGCTTTTGATCCAGAAAAAGAAGCGGCAGGCAAAGAAAGTAGAAAATCAAAAAAATCACTGGTACGCTACCCACGAAGCGTCGCGTAAGTAGTACAACGTTGCAGTATTTTCGCAAATGAGCGGTGACACGAGAAATGCGAGAACGGCGAACAGTTTTAAAAAAAGGAATAAATGACACCCCTACAACATAAGACAGGCCCAATGACCGACCACGGCATGAATGGGAGGGGAAGTAACTCTCGCAGTTAGAACAATATCGTGATGAGAAACAATTTTAGTATTAAACGGTGTACACTAGTATTTTATTACCCCATAAATATATAATATGTCAAAAACGATAGAATATTTGTTTCCAAGGTGACGGATTAATCGCTCTCTCGGTATTTTATATTGGGAATTTCGTCTGGTAAACGACCTGTCTGGTATAAAATCTAAGGATCTGAAACATATTACGCATGTCTATTGAAGTGCCCACTGTATTCTGTTAGTTTCATAGCTTTATGTTAACTTCAATAGTCAGTTAAATTCCTGGTAAGCTGGATACATTTAAGAAGACAAAAAGAAAATGTCATGTCAAAGTCAGATGGTTAACCAGTCATCATCAATACAAGAGACGCGATAAGTGATCAGGTCCATGTCACGTATGTGCTGGTGACTCCTCCTCCTTTTTTTTATTTCTTCCTGTCGGGAGCAAATGTACAAATCCTAACCTGTTTGGGAGACAGGTTACACCTGGCTGGCATAGCAGTTATGGGTACCCTATGTTGAAGATTGAGCGGGGTATCTGGAATATGCTTTGTTGGTCTGCAGTCCAGGCTTAAATTTTCTCTTTTATATCACTGGATGGTATGGTAAACCCTTAGGCAGCAACCCCGAGAAAGCAAACTGATCAGTAAAACTATCTGATCGTCTTGTCTGCACTAACTATTGGGCCTTTTGGTAGTCAGTCTCACTACCCCAGTCTCACCACCCTCTGTCCTACAAATGGCAAATTCATGCAGTAAAGACATGAATACAGTGAAAAGTCGAAACATGCAATGGTATGGACATGAAATAAGATCTAACGGCCTCACAAAAACAATACTGCAGGGCTCAGTAGAGGAAAAGAGGAGAAGAGGCAGACCAAGAAAGACCTGGTTACAGAACATGACTGACAGGGCAGGCCTCGGGCTTGCAACCATAAAGTCCATAGCAATTTACCGCCAAAGGTGGAGAGAGCTGATCAGACAGTCAACAGAAACTGTTGACCCAACAACACATAGTGTTACGGGATGGTGATGATGATGATGATGATGATGATGATGATGATGATGATGAGGATGATGATGATGATGAAAGACAGTAATGTTAAAACAATAACGTATACATTTCAGATGGTGCAATACGAATATACCCCGGGTGGATCTTGTCACACGTCGACCTTGAACTACGGAATGCTGGAACCATGCATGCCTGGTAATGAGTGAGCTCAGTGTCGTCTTCTTGCAGTCAACATAACGGCAATCGAGGCTCCCATTGGCTCGCTATTAGACGACGTCGTCGTCGGTCGGGACAGTATTTGGGTCTCTCTCCTTTAATCGCATGAACACTGCAGGAGTCTGTTTCATGGTTACTTGGTGGCGTGCAGTGCTAGGCCATATTATATAGCGCAAATAACATAGCCACAATAACAACCTAAAGCCCCCCCCCCCCCTTCAAGATGCTGGTTAAACGTGACGCCCCCCACACCCACCTCACCAACTGAGGAAACTGATTCTCATTCAACGTTATGTTGGCGGTACCATGTCTCCTGGATTGTCATCGTGTATGTTACAGACATACTTTCTGAGGTATCACTTGTTTACATATCTGCCCTGTTCCAACCACAGTAAAGACAAAACTGTATGGTACACTAGATGACATGGACTGCACGATAGCTTTCATAATGGCTACCGACCTCCTGATGTAAGTTTTCTGACAGAAGGATCTAAGAAGAAGAAGAAAAAAGAAAGACTTGTTATCACTATCGACATCCTAGCACATCAGTCGTCTTCCATCCTCTGACGCAGTAGCCAACTCGGAGTCACCACGCTCATCGTACCCAGCGGAGCTGAAGGGCCCAGTGTCTTTCTTTGCCCTTTTGCAAGTGTCTACATTCTTGTCCTTGTTTAATACACAGTTCTGATTTTCAGTTCATCGTCACTGACTCCCGTATTCAATGTCTCTGGGAGGCGAAGCATCTAGTACCTCTTTGGCATCAAGTTCTTCATCTTTCCTCCTCAAAAGACTGGATCAAAAATAGGATAGACTGTCTGCTTGTGATGGGGGTAATCAGTCCTGTTTTTGAAATAAGTGTCTTTCAAGATATCGTCTAAACGTTATTTCTTTGTCTAGAATATACCGCTGTCCAAGATATTTTCCACACGTTATGTATGTATGTATCTAGAATATATCGATGTCCAAGATATTTTCCACATCGCTGTCCAATATATTTTCCAGATTGCTGTCCAAGATATTTTCCACACGTTATTTATGTGTCTAGAATATATCGATGTCCATGATATTTTCCACACGTTATTTATGTGTCTAGAATACATCGATGTCTAAGATATTTTCCACATCGCTGTCTAATATATTTTCTACATCGCTGTCTAATATATTTTCCAGATCGCTGTCCAAGATATTTTCAACACGTTATTTATGTGTCTAGAATACATCGATGTCTAAGATATTTTCCACATGGCTGTCCAATATATTTTCCACATCGCTGTCTAATATATTTTCCAGATCGCTGTCCAAGACAGTTTCAACACGTTATTTATGTGTTTTGAATATATCGATGTCCATGATATTTTCCACATCGCTGTCCAAGATATTTTCCACACGTTATTTATGTGTCTAGAATACATCGATGTCCAAGATATTTTCTACTTCGCCGTCCAATATATTTTCCAAATGTTATTTTTTTTTTCTAGAATATACTGCTGTCCAAGACATTTTTATAATTATACAATAAAACTATATTCAGGGATGTTCCACAAGTGTAACTGATTCACTGAGTGTCCATGACATCATGGTATGTTCATAGTACAACAACACCCTGCTTTTAGGGCTTCATGTTATTTCATAGCCACCATAGCCCGGCTCTCTAGCGAAGTTGGTTAAACCTGACGTTCGCGGCGGCCGGGTGACGAACTCCTTGTGGTCCGGGTTCACTCCCGGGGGTAGGCAGAAAAGCCACATTTCTCCCAGATTAACGGTACCTATAATGGAATCAAGGCCGAAGGGTTGCGATATCCATAGTACCGAGCCAAAGGGTTTACAACTCATGGTTTCTGGATACGTTAAAAAAAAAAAAAAAAAAATAGCCATCAGATAAAACCTTACGTTGGAACAGGGTTGCTGGAACTTTCCTGTGAAAGGGAATTCTCATCCGAGTAATGACCTGCTGCACTTTGCATCACAAGGTGCTAATAGCTTTATGTGCGGTCTTAATTGGGTTCAACTTCTCGTACATATAAAGTTATGTTAGATTATGTTCTTATATGAGTCAGTCTTCGTCCAGTGATTCAAAAAAGCTTATAGGAGGGATGATCTGAGTTAGACAGACAGACAGACAGATAGACAGACAGAAAGACAGACAGACAGGCAGACAGACAGGCAGACAGACAGACAGACAGACAGACAGACAGACAGACAGACAGACAGACAGACAGACAGACAGACAGACAGACAGACAGACAGACAGACAGACAGACAGACAGACAGACAGACAGACAGACAGACAGACAGACAGACAGACAAGCAGACAATCAGACAGACAAACGACAGACAGTTATGTAAAGACAGAACACAATTCCATGTCTTCCTAGAAAACGCAAGCTATTTGGGACAGTCCTACATGGGAGCCTACAATAACCAGATGGTTGTTAATACCTGGAACTTTCAACGGACAAACTTGAACAGAGATCTTGAAATAACCATAGTTGTGACTGCAGACAAGTGTGTGCCCGTTTCAGAACATATCACTGGAAAGATTGGAACAGGTGAGTATCGTAATGTCTTTCATGATTGTAATTGTGGACTTTCTGCTTTCCTTCTTATTCTTCCTCCATATTCTTCTCCTCCTCCTCCTCCTTCTTCTTCTTCTTCTTCTTCTTCTTCTTCTTCTTCTTCTTCTTCTTCTTCTTCTTTTTCTTCTTCTTCTTCTTCTTCTTCTTCTTCTTCTTCTTCTTCTTCTTCTTCTTCTTCTTCATTATCTACCTCTTCTTTTTCTTCTTCTTCTTTTCTCTCTCCGTCCTCTTCATCTGTGATCGCTCTAAAAAAAATAGCTACGTTGTGGAGAGGGGTGTTACAGCTAGGATAATATATATGTCCAAATAATCCACCTGTTGCTGCAGTTTAATAATAGAAGGGGTATGCTGTTTTCCAGATAGCCCTTCTCACTTAAAATGGGATCTGAAAAAAACAGGGAAGGTCAACTCTTAACACTCAATCCCGATGGCAATCATTGCCCAGCAATAATTAAGACGTCGCTTTCAGTTAGCATTTGGCGATTATGTGCGTAACAACAGATTGAATTCGCCAACACTCGCGCTGCAATGTGCGCATGTGTTGTTAGCAAAGAAAAACTATCCTGAATTTTAAGCACAGCTTCATAAATAATTATTAGCACAGACAGGGAAATCAATCTCAAATGCAAATAAAGAACGGGCAATCCTACAAGATTTTTCTCAGTCTTATCTAAGCAAACTAGTCAATTCTCAAGGTATGTAGAGGAGAAGGGGTTGGCTTATTGGCTGACACGTTTGTTTGCATGTCTTGTGGTCGAACATGATAGGTCCTTATCATAACAATTAGGATTATTATTTTAACTCTTTGATTCTCAGGCAAATGGAGGTCGAAGTAATGTAGTGGCTAGAAGCTCTCCTGCGGATGGAAAAGTGGTGGGCTAGGGTCCTGATGATGACGGACTTTATTTTTTTTTTTAAAATAACCTGGGATCACAAGTCGACTACTACCCCCCCCCCCCACCCCTTGAGTGGGTACTAGGTACAATCATAGAAAGTAAAAGCGGCCGGCAGGATTTTGACTACATAGTTGATCGAGTGCCGATTGGTCTATAAATTATAGGTCTAACCCAATTCGTCCAATACGCCTGTAGACGTGGGAAAAGTTCCTTCACTTGACTTGGTTACTACCAGACAGTTGTTATTTTGACTAATTATAGCCTAAATTACTATCACTGATTTGTAACCGTCGGGGACCCGAACACAAACTCACGGCTGAACGGGGTTTCTTGGACTTGACTTGGGGGATTCTCATCCGAGTAATGATGAATTGCACTTTGCGTCACAGGATGTTAATCACTCGGGATGCGGTATAGGTAGGGTTCGATTTCAGTGACTAATTTTTCACTGAAACAAGATTCTGTTTTAAGGGTTTAAGATGTTAAGAATGGGAACCAGGAGAGTTCAGGAGCAAGTGGACAAAATGGGCTGATAAAATATTCGTTTGTGGCTCCATGAGGTAATTGACGTATCTAATGTAATTGGAAAAAAAAAAAAAAAGGTTTCGCATGACAAGGTTAACCGACATGGGCTTCCAGATTATCCCATTCTAAACTGGGTATAGAAAAATGGGATGGGGGAAATAAGATGTCATAGTAACTATATTACGCACAAATCGCCGTTTAGTCAAAACAAATGCAGTCTCCTTGACTTACAACCGAATTACGTTCCGAACAGCAGGACGTAAGTCGGAATGGTTGTATGTCGAATTCCTATATTATTTTTTTCAACAGTTCTTTTTCTTCTTCTTCTTTCGTTCGCCTGAAATAATTTGTCTATATCATAAATTTTGTCTCTTGTATAAATTTCACTGTCGTTGTTAGTTCATTCAGTGGTCCATAGAGTTTACGTTCCACTGTTGTTCTTTCTGGCCAAGAGGTTTGTCTTAATGTGTCAAATTTGGTGCAGTCCTGGGGTACATGCTCTGCTGTCTGGGGCACCTTTCTGCTGGTGCACATGGCTGACACGCCTATCTTGAATTTTGTGTACATGTGGTTGTGTCCTGTTCTGAGGCGGAGGATAATGACTTGTTCTGGTCTGTCCATAATAAAATAGTCGTCTTGTGCTGAGGCTGGTGGTTTCCTAATCGATTTAATGATTCTTTTCTTTTGGTGGTATGTGACTAGTACATCCGGCTGCACTTTTGTCGCTCCTTCCCCTGCCAGTTGATCAGCTTTTTCATTTCCAGACACTCCACAATGAGACTGTATCCAGTGCATTACAACTCTTCGCTGAAGGCTGAATTGTGTCTGCAGTGTTTGCATTTCTGGTAGTTTCCTAGACTGGGGTGCTTCAAGTAAGGATTTTGCATCTGTCAGCATTACCACATACTGTGAGCCAAGACTGGTATTTTGCAGTTTCTCTGTTGCTTTTTTGATAGCCTGAGTTTCTGCATCATAGTTATGGCAGTACTTCCCGGTTGGTAAGCTGGACTTATCCCTAGTTCCATCTGGGGATTCTATGTACACTCCAGCACCACCATTTCTAACTCCACTTTGTGCGGACCCATCTGTATAGACTCTGGCCCATTGTTCTTGTGGGTATTCTTTATCAGTATAACTGAGGGTGGCAATTCTGCGTTGTACACTATCTTGCTCTTTCTTGTCAAATAGACTTTTCATATTTGTCTGGATTTGTACTCTTTGCATTTTTCTCTCCATGGGGTTTGTTCTGGAATACATTTAAGCGGACAACCAATTTCTGGAAGGTCAGCCGTTTGTCTACATATTTTTTTTTTTTTGATTGGTGTATAAAGCTGCTTCTTTTAAACCATCCCAATGCTAGGTTCTGAAATATATTTTCATCGGGTGATCTGGCATACTGAGGAACTTTTCAGCTTGTATTTGCAACTTTGTATCTCTGCGTTCTCTCAGTGCCTGTGTTTTCCCAGCTTTCTCCATTTATAATATGGGGGTTGATCTCATCCCTCCTGTGATGACTCTGAGTGCTTGATTTTGCACTTTGTCCAACTCCTTTAACGTGGTACTAGATGCTGAACACCATGCAGTTGACCCATATTCCAAGTGTGATTGTATGCTCTGCTTGTATACTTTATTGAGCATTTTCCCATCGTCTTCCCATGTGGTTCCACTTAGTTTTCTTAGTATGACTGTCTTCCTCCTCGGTTTGGTTGCTGCCCTGTTGATATGTTTTCTCAATGTCAACCTGTCATCAAATGTGACTCCGAGGTACGTGGGCTTATCATCTATTAGGGGTATTCCGTTTACTTTGATGATGCCTGCTTTTTGCTTTGGGGAGAGAGTGAAGAGTGTCCTGCTACATGTGTCTGTCTTGATGCTGACACACCATCTATTCGCCCATGCCATTTGTAGCCCACTGTAGTGTTCTTGTGGCTATCGTTGCATGTTCATTTGTGCACCACAGTACCAGGTCGTAGGCATACATTGCCATTTTGATTTCGTTTGGGATCTCAGCAACCAGGTCGTTGACGAATAAGAGGAAAAGTGTGAGGGACAGGAAACAAACAGTTTTATTCTCACGAGTTTCAAAAATTGCACATAAAATACGCCAATCCAATCTATGCAGTCATAATTATTATACACAATGTGAACAATGCGGTGTTTAAGAAGAATACTTGACATTAAGAACAAATTTTTGAAAGTGCAGGTATCATTACAGTCTTCACAGTGATCACTCAATGGAGGTTGAAGGTTTAGGTGGCTGGATCGCACATGGAGAATGGAGGATGGCAGAGTCCCTAAGGACTTCTTCTATGGTGAATTAAAAAACCGGTAGAAGATGGCGAGACCGGCCTCTACTACGATATAAAGATGTGTTCAAGCGGGGCATGAATGATACAGGTAATGAGGTTGACTCGTGGGAACAAAATGACATGGACCGTGTTGTGTGCAAAGGGCACATCAAGAAAGGAATAAAAATAAAGGAAGATATGGTTGCAGAAAGGATGAGAGCTGAGCTTCTGGGTAGAAATAGATTCAACACAAATTGTGACAACAATGGTCCTGAAATCCTATGCCATAACTGTGAAAGACTTTACATAGCGCGGGCGGGTCTTGATAGTTAAACTCGTCATCGTCATGGGCTGTGAGTCCCACTCCTCCTTATAGCTCAACATAATACTATCGTTTGGAAAGACAGAAAGGCGCCAATCCAGTGTGAACAACGCATAATATCTTTTTTGTCCATCATTTCTGGCAAATGTTCGACATTGCTAATATAGTCATCTTTCCTTATTTACTTATGTAATTTATTTATTGGTCGTAAGTGCGAATTGTTGAAAGTCGCAAAGATCGCGAGTCTTTCGCCACAATGCCACTGGTAGTGTTGCATGGAGAGGTACAGGTAAAAGGTGAGAGGATATCCGTAGCTGTGGCAACGATCCCCAGTGGTCTCCGTAAAAGCTGCGCTCGTGAACTAAACGGCGCCGCCTTCAGAACGCGTGGGTCCTTCGTCTAGTTTTACGGAGTCTATGATATTTACCGCGCTCAAGGCAGGCTACCAGACGTTCTGTAAAAACATGAAAAACCATGTGGAATAAAACCTTAGGAAAGTAGGTCGAGCCTACAGTCTTTAAAAAGACTGACCTTTTAAGATACACATCATATAAGACAGTGGTTCTCAACCTTTCTAATGCAATGACCCTTTTATAAGTTCCTGGTGTCTGACTGACTGACTTTCTACCCCACCAGGACATCACACAAGCGATAAACACCCGATGACACAAAGTGCCACCATGCGGATGAGGATCGCCGTGGAGAGGTCCCAGAAACCGCGTTCAGACATTTGGCCATATGTATGGCCTGCCTATATTGCAGCCCCTGGCAAAAGCCAGAGTAGGGCTTCAAATGACAAAAAATTTCGTCCTTAAAAGGACGAAACTGGATATTAAGTTCCTCGTGTTGTGGCGACACCCACTCATACATTTGTTTTCGTTACTACTTCATAACTTCAATGAATATGTGTTTTCCGATGGTCTTGGGCGACCCCTGTGAAAGGGTCGTTCGACCCAGAAAAGGATCGCCACCCACAGGTTGAGAAGTGATGCTATAATAGGATTTAATTTGAATGATTTCGAGCAGTAGTAAATAAAATATTCCCTGCACGTGTGTTTAAAATGAGTCATTTACGAAGGGAAATAACGCGTGAATTTATTCTTTGACAAAAGTACGTGGTTATATTCCTTATTGTCAAATCAAAGTAATAGAAGAAAACAGGCATGCAATATTACTTTGAGTTTTAGGAAGAATAATGGTCAACTACACCTTATACTTGTCCTCGTTGAGGAAACCAAGTATCAATTTACCAAAATTATTACCTGCGTATGAATAGAATAAGACACTCACTTAACTTGTTAACCATTATCCCCTTGTGGGATGCAATTTTTTGTTATTTTGAAGCCCCACCCTAGCTTTTTGCCGGGGGACCCTAACTGTGCCGGGCCTAAAATATGGCCTAACCGCTGGAGAGGGTTTCCGGGACCTCTCCGCCGGTGATCCTCATCCGCATGGTGGCACTTTGTGTCACCAGGTGTTTATCGCTTGTGTAATGTCCTAGTGGGGTACAACCTGCCTACATACCTTGATTGCTTAAGTGTCTGTTGAAAAAGAAAAAGGGAAGAAACGCTCATGTGTTTGGGAAAGTCAAATCTTGGTAGCAAATCTTAAATGAGGTAGTCACATGTTCCGAAACTTTAACGCCATACTGGATATCATCTTCTTTACATATTTAGTGTGAGATAACTCTTGCAATCTTAGCAGACACTTGTTTACTTCTGGTTATGTACCTTGCGCTTGTATTACACAGACATAAGAAAGAAACAGATGGCAGTATACTGAGAACATTACGATTTAAAGCAGACAGAAAATTACCTGAAATGTGCAACAAGTATACGTCCAAGATAAACCCAGAGATCAACGTTGCTAATGGAGGCAAAAGAAGGATTGGACTAGATTCCAACCATATTATTATATTATAAGAAAAAGAAGAAGAAGAAGAAGAAGAAGAAGAAGAAGAAGAAGAAGAAGAAGAAGAAGAAGAAGAAGAAGAAGAAGAAAAAAGAAGAAGAAGAAGAAGAAGAAGAAGAAGAAGAAGAAGAAGAAGAAGAAGAAGAAGAAGAAGAAGAAGAAGAAGAAGAAGAAGAAGAAGAAGAAGAAGAAGAAGAAGAAGAAGAAGACGAAAAAGAAGAAGAAGAAGAAGACGAAAAAGAAGAAGAAGCAGCAGAATAAAAAGAAGAAGAAGAAGAAGAAGAAGAAGAAGAAGAAGAAGAAGAAGAAGAAGAAGAAGAAGAAGAAGAAGAAGAAGAAGAAGAAGAAGAAGAAGAAGAAGAAGAAGAAAATGAAGAAGAAGAAAAATAAGATGAAGAAGAAGAAGAAGAAGAAGAAGAAGAAGAAGAAGAAGAAGAAGAAGAAGAAGAAGAAGAAGAAGAACAAGAACAAGAACAAGAAGAAGCAGAATAAAAAGTAGAAGAAGAAGAAGAAGAACAAGAAGAACAAGAAGAAGAAGAAGAAGAAGAAGAAGAAGAAGAAGAAGAAGAAGAAGAAGAAGAAGAAGAGGAAGAAGAAGAAGAAGTCAGTGCACAACGGAATATGGAGTAGTAGCTCTAGCGTTGACACTGTGGAACTGCAGCACACTTTGCTTTTACTCGATGTTGTCGGTGTCATTCAATATAATGCTTCATTTTAGTGTATCTTTCTTAATACATGTGCATTATTCTGTTGTCTTAAAATCTGATGTCAGTTTTCACACTCATAATTCGTCGAAAAACTGCAAAATCCTTCAATAGAACTTTTGTTTCACAGTTCGACTGATACGGTGTTTGTCTAGTGGGGGCATTAAATCATGTCTGCAATAAGAAGCTGCACATAAGGTATAAGAGGCGACTGTCGGAAACTCAGTTTTGACGCTGTTTTAATGGTCTTTTTGCGCAAAGTAGAATTCGAAAAATGGATTTCGTTCTAAACTGAATAGATCAAGTAAAAACAGCAACATTTTAGACTCTTAGTAAATAAACATTTTTTTTTAAATTCAGTTATGTTTAAACTTTCTTTTTATATTTGTTCCGTTTATTCAATGTCAAAAAGTGATTATTAATTTACTGCCGCAGTTTATTGGCTTTTTGTTTACTAGAGTAATGTCACATCCCTTGTTTTTTGT
>CAJHNH020001377.1:7500-22500 GCA_905116865.2 Candidula unifasciata | reverse complement strand
TATGTATGTATGTATGTATGTATGTATGTATGTATGTATGTATGTATGTATGTATGTATGTATGTATGTATGTATGTATGTATGTATGTATGTATGTATGTATGTATGTATGTATGTATGTATGTATGTATGTATGTATGTATGTATGTATGTATGTATGTATGTATGTATGTATGTATGTATGTATGTATGTATGTATGTATGTATGTATGTATGTATGTATGTATGTATGTATGTATGTATGTATGTATGTATGTATGTATGTATGTATGTATGTATGTATGTATGTATGTATGTATGTATGTATGTATGTATGTATGTATGTATGTATGTATGTATGTATGTATGTATGTATGTATGTATGTATGTATGTATGTATGTATGTATGTATGTATGTATGTATGTATGTATGTATGTATGTATGTGTATGTATGTATGTGTATGTGTGTATGTATGTGTGTACGTATGTATGTATGTATGTAGGTAGGTAGGTAGGTAGGCAGGCAGGCAGGCAGGCAGGCTGGCTGGCAGGCAGGCAGGCAGGGAGGCAGGCAGACAGACAGACAGACAGACAGACAGACAGACAGACAGACAGACAGACAGACAGACAGACAGACAGACAGACAGACAGACAGACAGACAGACAGACAGACAGACAGACAGACAGACAGACAGACAGACAGACAGAACAGACAGACAGACAGACAGACAGACAGACACTTTAGGGTACCTCAACTGATTACTTCCATGGGAAGTTTATTACAATATCTCCGGTTTTTACCTCAAAGACGGCACAGAGCTTCACCGAGCTTAGTTTCTCGGTCACGCAAATGTGTTAGAGCCAGGGATTCAATAGTATTTCCCAAACGTTTCCGTACAGCTTTGATAATACCAGCTTTGTCCATGTCATGCTTCTTCCCACTGGCATAGGTGCGTTACTTACAAGATGCTCTACTTTGTCATTATCATTTAATTCTGCCTGCTCAGGTGTGTAGATCCAGATGATGGGGGTTAAATGCGACTTCCGATTGCTTTCTATCGCCTGAGAGTGTAGATTACCAATAGCGATTTTCTGAAGCATGTTCATAGAGTCTGAAACTATTACCGCATGTCTGACCGCTCTTTCTGCTACCCGTGCTAGTGCCCTGGAAGCAGCAGTTATCTTCATGATCATGCTTGGCCTTGTTGTTGTATCCAGAGGAACAATTGTATTTGAAATATGAAATGTATAAACAAATATCTAAACAAACAGAGCGTCTATGCATAGTTAGGAAGCCACTCAGGCCCTGGAAATGTGTATAAGTCCCCCAACCTCCTTTTTCTATGTGGGGGGCTCTTACGGTTCTGAGCTCCTAGATTTTGACCCCTCTGGTCTCTAGTCACTTCTAAAATTGTAATGTGCTGCATTCATTATGACTATTCTTCTCCTGTGTTCGCTCTTAAAAAACCGTAGCTATTTTGGGATTTAAAGTTAGGCTACGATATATATGCTTGTTGATCAACACATATTGTTTTTTTTTTTTTTTTTGTAGAGTCCTAATTAATCACGTTCTACGACATGGATGTTGGAAAAAGTGTGTCCATTCTCCACTCCACCACCACTCCCCCTGGAGGGGCTGGGGTTCAATACCACATGAGCCCTCTAACAATCTTCTTTTCATATTCACTGAACACTTTCAATCGCACCTTTTTAAACAGGTTATACAGCTGGGCAACCAAATATGAGACAAAAATACTTTAGTCCGTTCCAGAAGCTGTGAACTAATTCAAAAATCTGTAATTCAGTACTCGTTTGGTATAAAATGATAAAATCTGGCGTACAACCTGGTAATATCCTCTTCTTCATTCCTTATGTTCAGCAGCTGTAAACTCTGGCGGAAAGTTCTGGTTGTTCATCCTCTTTAGGACTGCAGCCCTGTTCGAGAACCTGCGTGTTGCGTGTGCATCCGTTTTACAGATCTGACTCATTTGTATGCAGACTGCTGGTTCCTTGCCTCTCAGGCAGATGCACTCCGATTTCGAAGAAAGCTCCCAATTAGTGGACTCTTACGACATGCTTTTGGGTAGGCAGTGGGTCTATTCTTGTTTTCCCTATAATAGGGCCCCGGAATCCACACGTGGATGTTATTAATTATGTCTTTAGATGATAATAATTATAATTTCAACAAGCTCCTAGTTTTTTCCCCCTCTTATTTGCAGTATATTACAAAAACAGACACTGACTGAAAACATACAGTTAGCATGTTTACAGTTTAGGGAGTGATGCGAATTTCGCAAAACGTCAAATTGCATACATTTTAGAGGTCATCCGTGCAAAGGTGCACTCATGTTTTATAGTGAATTTTATACTCATGTACTGTCATCATCTGATTTACATAAGATTACCAGATTACATAAGTGTAGCTCAGCTCATAGACATTTCACTTTCAGGTGGTCAATCTCCTGCATTAGTCTCCCCTGAGTTACACGAACATAGTATTTCATTGTATGCTGATAGGCTGTCAAAATAATCACCCCGCATTACTGCACATGTGAAATCATTTTCAAAACAATTTTCTCGCTTGTGGTTTGAAGTAAACAATTGGTGTTAATTACTGTACATTTTTTAAAATGTACACAGGGCATTATTCCCACAAATATCAAAGAAGTTCACACTTTATGAAAACAGTAGCACCTGTGCAGTTATTATACATTATAAAGCCATAGGGATGTGGAAAATCCAAGACCACTTGCAAAAAAAAAAAAAAAAAGTTTGATAATCCGTACAGGAGTTTTTGAGATATTTGTTAACGCCTGAGAACACGACTTTTGAAACGGACTGTAGTAAAGATCGACTACAGTTATTTCTCATTAAGACGCGTGGCTGAAGACCGCGACTGGGAAATTCCTGACACACATTCTTCAACTGATCCTGCACGCACAGTATCCCTATTTGTCAACAGGCCGCAACTGTTTGATCAGAGCGAGACCAGATAGGGCCCATCCAGATCAATTGGCGCTAGAGTGTGACACGTGCTTGGAGTGTACCTGCTGTTTGTTTACAGTAAGACTGTAAAATGTCCCAGCTCCTAGGTTTGTGCTGTCCTGGTGGTTTTACGAGATTACAAAACGCGTGTAGGCAGAATAGTCTTCTAAAGTTCACTCCTTCTTTCGTTCGTCTATTCGTAACCCTTATGTTCTGCACTGCATTGCTAGGATATATTGTCTATTATCATATCAACAAAGTTGTCATTATCGCAACCTTTACGGATATACCACCATCTTAATCATCATCCTCGACAACGTCGTTGTCGTTGTCATCATCATCATCATTGTCATCATTATCATTATTATTAATTATCATCATCATCAGTAGCAGCAGCAGCATTCAGGCGCGCCGCAACAGGAAAAACCGGATGGGTGGAAGGGTGCAGTTGGTGTTAAAAATATTTTGCTTACTAGTGGCTTATAACAATATTACATCTTTACTAAGAGCAACATTTTGTTTATGTAATCGAGTGATCTTTTTAAGCGATTTAACGTTAACGAGTTTCACTATATTATCGCTGTACAGTCTGGCATATTTGGCTGTATCTCGCCAGGAGCAGGAAAAAGTGTACAATAAGGGACTCATTCTGAACCTTCTTTCAACTAAAATTTACGAACTGAAAAGGTTAGGACAAAGAGTTAGTTGAAAAGTTAGTTGCGTATCCTTCACAGGACGTTGCAGAGCCGACCCCAGCATTATTTGGCTGTTGTTGTTTTTCTTCAGTAGTTTGCCGTTACCCCTGGACGGTCAGCATTCGGTTCCACCGTCAAAACTAACTCAAGAAAAACAGTCCGTAGCTAGGATCAAACCCGGCATCCCGGCATTACGAAGCGCGTTTGCAACGTCTAAACCACAGACGCCGATAGAGAGTTGGTATAATTTCTATGAAGCTAAAACACTTCAAATAAATTATGCATCGAACTGGTTTGGATAGAACTGTAAAGAAGGGTATGGTTTTTGAAGAGGCTGCAGGGGTCGACCAGCATGACACTGGACAGAGGACAACAAAAACACTCTGGACGTCAAGTTCCTGAGTCCGAAACTTTCGGAGGGGATCGTGTCGTTTTCCGACTTGCCGTGATGACGATCGATTGATCAGTGTTTCCATGCAGAGTGAACTTGATTGCGTCTCCTCCTGGCGTGTAGATTCTAATGCACATGTCGACCATTCAAAGACCTCAGTAATGTGGTTCTCACTAATTACGCACATAGTAAAGGCAGACAGACTTACCAGAAGTGGAAATCGGCGACGCAGTTTTGTTAAGAACAAACACCATGACATATCTCGAAGTGAATGTTGATCAGAGCCTGCAACTCAAAGAACATATTGGCCATGTTAAAACAAAAGTACTCACAGGTATGTCAGCAGAGAGGGTCCTGGCCGCAGATGATATTCAGCAGAGACTGCTTCAGCTTCTATTCCAGGTACGTGTTCTTTATCTAATCGAAAATGCTCTAGCCATCCCCAATGTCGGCCGTATTCAAGGTGAAAAGATGGAAAAGGTACAAAACGACGCAATGTGCTTTATTCTGGTGTACACAAGAGACACCTCTTGTGCAGTGTGCTAGCTGAAAGAAGGAAAAGAAAAACAAGAAGGACGGAGAAGAGGAAAAAGAAATAATGGAAAGGACACAGTGTAGTAGTTTTCCCCTAAACAGCAAAATCAAGGAAAGTAAAGAAAAGACAATATATTAGCCTGGTCCATGGCTTGGCGGCTTTCACAATAGCCTTACCTGCAAGCGTATCAGCTTGCTCTTTTCCGTGTATCCCCACATGTCCTGGCACGAAAATGAAACTAATCACTGTCAGCCGTGAATTCTGTAGAGCCACTAACCACTGCTTTCGGACCCAGCCCTTCTCTATCTTCCAGAGCATACTCATCGAGTCACTGAGTCTTGATTTTACTATGTATTGGAAGTTGTGTGTCGGCTTTGACTTTGAGGTAGGCATAAGCTCAGGAAATGTGTATTCTGTCTTCCATGGTTAGAAAATCGAGAAAGTAGCTCATAGCCCTGCATGCTGCATCTCTTGTACATACAAGTATAATGCGCATAACCTCGTTCTGTATCCTTTCCATCCTTTCCATCTGCTTATGGCTAAGAGTCAGGATCGCCATCGGGTATTTAAAAACAGAAAGGACCAGACCCTGGTATAGAAGACATGGATGATGCTGCTCACAGTTTGCCGCCGCCATCACTCTCATAGCTGCCAGACCCCGCTTGGCTTTCATTAAAATCTGATCTATGTGCTTATTATAAGCAAGGCTTCGATCAAAATGTATCCCCAGTTATTTCATTGCATTCGTTCTTTCCACAACCTCAAACACAGACAAACAACTGGTTTTGGAGTTTTCACTACATGGTTATTCAAAGAGAACAATGTTCCCGCCTTCGTTGGGTTTACCAGTGCACCAGCTTCACCCCACCAAGTGCTTATGCAATTGAGCTCTTTTTGTAGTCCTTCAACAACCTTCTCTCTGCCGTTACACAGGGCTATTCAACTGGAGGCACGCGGGCCAGATTTTACTAATGTCAATGAATGCTGCAGAACATTAGTAACACTGGACACCGCAGAACACCTGCTAGTAATCTTGTTATTAGATTAAAATCAGATTTTTTATGAACATCCACACAGCCAGACTTACATATTGCTGGATGCGATTGTGTAGTAACAAACTGAGACAGTAACAGTGTTTGAAGTTATCTAATTTTAATATGTTAGTTAAATACGTGATGCCATGTCTAGTACTAGTAAGGAGCAAAGCAGGAGTGTGAAAATCGTGCATTCAACAATGGCTGGGCACTTAAATATTTATTCATATCACCAGTTTTGCCTAATTCGAAACCAATGTGCTTGCTATGCAACGAATGTTTGTTGGCAATAAAGGACTACAACCTAAAGCGAAATTTTACAAGGAATCATGCAGATTTTGGAAAATTGTACCCAGAAGGTTTCACTGCTAGGAAATCAAAGGTTGAGTTGTTGATTGTTGCTTATCAGCAAAAAATGTCATTCGATCCTCATCTTCAGCCCCTGTTATTTCGGCAGTTACTTGAAGAAACGGAAGCATATAATAAAGACTCCCTTCTGCACAATGACATTCGTTGGTTGAGTAAAGGGAAAGCACTCGATCGTTTTCGGAGTATCAAAGAGGAAAAAAATATATGTATTCTCTGAAACTGTTTTTAATAACAGGGAAGATCACTATAGGAAAGTTTTAAGTGACAGTGTATTTTTGGCAAATGTTTGTTTTTTAAACGATTTGTTTGCTCATTTTAACATAAGACAATCATTAATCTGGTTGAAAAATTGAACGCTTTTCGAGATAAGCTGCCTTTGTTTGTAGCGGATCTCCAAACAGCCAAACTTCTTCTTCTTCCAAACCTGAAGGATTTCATTACTTCAATACTGAACTTAGCAACCATAACCAATCCTATGATAGATTTATTAAAACAGCTTCAGAATAATTTCAACAACAGATTTGAAGAGTTCAATATCCCAAAACAATGTAATGTTTTTCGTTTGAGATCTTTTCAAAAATCCCTCCTGCGGGTGATTTTTCTTCGAATGCTATAAAGCTGTTATCCTCTGTTGTTGAAGGTTCACTGCAGTTAGAACTTGTGGATATGCAAAGTTCCAGCGCACTGAATAAAGATCTTGAAGAAAGTGGTACCGTCAGGTTTGGGTCGAAAAGGATTCAACAGGAGCAGTTCTCGAATGCTAGAAAGGTGGCCGTATTCATCATACTCACCATGTTTGGTTCAACTTTCACTTGTGAATCAAGCTTTTCACACAAGATTTTCATCAAGACGAACAGTCGGAGCTGACAGAGCAATGACAGGCTGCAAGAGTGCATGATGATTGCTCCAACTTCTCACCAACCGAATTTTATAAAATTAGCTCAAAAACGGAAATCAAACTTTTCCTATTAATTACATTTGGCCGCGGTTTTGCTTTCGGTTTAGCTTTCTGTTTTTCTGCACAAAAGCGTTTTTGGAAATATATGTATTTCAAATAAAAGTGATTATTATTTAATCATTACAAAAGATTTTAGTACACGTTACATTATAATGGTTTACAACACTGTTTTATTCATATTAATGTAGGCTAGGCCCTACGGCCTAGGGTGCCTAGGCGTAGCAGTCTTAGAGTGTAATATATTTACACATTGACAGTTTTCTCAATTGTAGTGTGTTAATAATCCTTTCACTCTCGGCTTGTGCCACTAACCGTGTCGATCCCCGTTTTAAAAATGTTGGCGCACCGGTAGACTAAATTAAATAGCCCTGCACTAACACATCGTCAGCGTATGACAGTGTTCTTCTGTGTCCTGGTCCTGTTTATTTGCCCACTTGTAGTTCTAACTTTGTAAACGTTGAACAACACAGGAGATAATTGTGATCCTTGTAGCAGGCCGGGATGTATTGTTGTTGGTTCAGACGCCTAACAAGTAATGGGACTAATTCAATACAAAAATAAAATAATCAACAGTTAAAGATATATCCAATGGAACGACCCCCGTAGTTCTTCTGTTGTTATGGTCCTTAAAGTCTGTATTGCGGCCCTTTTTATGTCATCAATATCGTTAAATATGCATCCTTTCAGTCGTAACTTTAATTTTGGAAATAGAAAATAATCACAAGGAGACAAATCTAGGGAATAGGGTGCAAGGCTAAGAACACACACTTGTATAGTGGCCAAACATTCTTGTTTTGTTCATGTCTCTGATGTTTTTGGTCATCAGACAACGAATGTGGTACAAACCGGTCTATTAACACCAGATTCATCTGCCATCATCCTCACAATAAAACAACGATCTTCTGGTATCCCTTTTTTTGACTTTTGCAATTAGTTCATCATTACGAGCACAAATTTGGCGTCTGAGTCTGGGTGTATTATTAATAATTTCCACACCACTTTTGAATCATGAATATCACATGAATAATTGTGCACAAGATAAACAATTATCACCATAAACTTGTTGTATCAATTCAAATGTCTCAATGGCGATTTTTCTGAGTTTTAAAAAGAATTTAATGTTAGCTTTTTTTTTTTTTTTTTTTTGCCGATTACGTAACATTGCACCTCTGACTAGGTTAACAAAATGGCGGTTTGTTTCTTGTCTGCTTATCAAGCGCCGATAAAAAGTTACCAGATCATAGACCAATGTTGCCTCTTTAGATTTTATGCTTTGCTTCATAGATGGAATTTCTGTCTTGGCCATAATAAAATCAGTCTCATTACTTAATTGTCGGACATTGTAATTATCGCATTCAACATCTGTTTATTTCACTGAACACATAATTACCGTATACTTCTCAGATAACATTACATTAACACCCATCCACGTGCTCGGCCAGAATCTTAAGTGCTTATCATCTCCAGCTCAAAAAGAAACATGATAATGAACGCATAGGTTCAGACTAATTACATCAGTGATGGGACAAATTGAAACATTTTAACATGTACGTTAAACTTCGACACAATACCAGATCTGTAAATCGCTTATAGCTACCAGCAATCGGCCTATCTCCAAACTAGAAAGCACAAAAGCAATCTAGGTCTGCAGCTTAACTACTAGAGAAAATGTAGATCTAAGCGAAATTAACCATAGAACACACCACCACAAAATCACTGAGCCAATTCTCTATCTCTGCCCGGTTAATCGCACCTGTGCCGCGATGAGACCACGCCAGACCAACATCACAACCATTGGGCTACTGACCAGAGCACAAGACGCACACCCCTAGAGAAAGAGAGAGAGAGAGAGAGAGAGAGAGAGAGAGAGAGAGAGAGAGAGAGAGGGGGGGGGGGAGAGCAGTAAAGTACAAGCCCTTTAATAAACTCCTGGCCTCCTGAGTGCCAGATTTTTCCGCGAGTTAATCCAGTTGAATTTACTAGCTTGTCGCCGTCCGGAAATGCGATACCTTCTTGACTTCCTTCCCATGAACTACAGGAACAAGATTTGAAGGGCTCGCGCATAACTCAAGATTAGTTCCGATCTGAAGCACCTATACACAACATGCTCGTCAGAAAAAATGGAAAACGACTAAATAGGGGTACGTCATGGCTGGGTAGAGCGCAGGATGACAACAATCAGGTCTGCAGTCCTACAGACATCTACCCTGGTGAGGTATGGATACCAGAGCCTAAAGCCCCGAACCCCACCCTCTCCTGTGTCGCTTGGGGTTGTTAGGAGCAGAGACCCGTTGCTGTCAACGCTGAGAACTGCGTGCTCATTAGTGACAAGTGAGATGAGATAGATATGATGATCTACACAGACAGGTCTGTTTACGAGTACATATAAGAGTGAAGAGCAATTACAACCCATTTTACAGACAGAACAGTTCAGGAAGCCTTCTCTATGACTACAAGCAGCATGGCGATGGAGGTAATGGCAGTGATACGAGCTTTCATGTGGCTAGAATCACAGACCTATTCACGTGTTAGTTAGTTAGTTAGTTAGTTAGTTAGTTAGTTAGTTAGTTAGTTAGTTAGTTAGTTAGTTAGTTAGTTAGTTAGTTAGTTAGTTAGTTAGTTAGTTAGTTAGTTAGTTAGTTAGTTAGTTAGTTAGTTAGTTAGTTAGTTAGTTAGTTAGTTGGGTTATCCTCATTGCACTCCGGACATGTCTCGTTTTTTGCTGTGCCGATCTTAATTCCCAAGTCTGCCATTCTAGCGAGTGATGTGGATTCACTGCCATCAAAGTCCTCTATCCTTCCCATTTCTCTGAGGGCATTGATAATATCAGCATGATCCATAGGCTGACCGACGGTAGTGATAGCGGATCCAGCCAACCTGTCAGCTCTTTCATTTCCATCGACGCCTGCGTGTCCCGGAACAAAAATAAAGGTGACTCCACGCACAGTGGACTTCTGTAATGATTCAAGCCATTGTCTTCGCACTGAACCTGCCTGAACCTTCAGGATCATACTCATTAAATCACTGAGTATACACACGCGGGTGTATTTTTGTGTTTCAAGCCAGGCAAGCGCTTGCGTCACTGCCATCACCTCCATCGTCATGCTGCTGGTTGTTATTCACGTGTGTGTGTACTGAGTGCTTCTATGGGCGTAAACTGGCAGGTCGAGGCAGGCTCGTTACGCAGACAATGGATTAAGTCATTTCAAAACTATCCACTGTGTGCATTTAACTCTATATTTATCCTACGTATTCAGGTATTGGCTGCAACGAAAGAGCCGATCGACTGACAGGTTCTGCATTGATTGCAGATGACCTGGCTATGCATCACCCAGACGTTGTCAATACCCTTACAGAGATAGGACGTTCCGAGGATTTTGAAATCAAGGTGTCCACAACACTGCTTAGAATTTAAGATTTGCGAGTAAAGATCTGAACGACCAAGCATGAGAAGCACACCGAACGCCATGTCTACCACCATAAGACACTATTAACCGGGCGACACTGATAAATAGGCTAATATAATTTTCGTTCGGTTTTATATCTTTTCTTGATAAATAGGTTGAAATGGAATCTGGGCACCTATGGGCATGCCAGGGGTGCTGTAAAGATAATTCATCTCATAATTCATAACAAACTCATACCTCAATCAGTGCGTCGCCTCCAGGCTGCTACCTTAAGGTTTACCATATCATCATGAGATTGAAAATAGCAAACTGGACTGCAGACACACTAAGCGGATCCCAGATACCTTTTTCAACCTCCAAATAAGTTGTAGTTAGATCACCCGTAACGGCTATACGCACCATGTGTAACCTTCTGTCTTATGCTGGAAAAAAAAAATGACGTGCTGTAATGAAAGAAACATTCTGCAAAGTACACGTGAGAGGCTGATGGTAACTATGGTATAAACTTTTTTTTTAAACTGGATATCTTGAGTTGCAACAAGCAACAGATGTTCATATGGGTTACGTTGTATTCAGGTACTCAATGCCCTCTGCAGACATGGTAATTAGATCAAATAAATACAACATCCGCCGATTTAATTAAACTGTTTTTCTAGCAGGTGATTAGATCCAAGCGGTTGCGCCCAGCCAGCGCTGTGGTACAGCAAACACTCTGTGGGAAGAAAATCGAACACCAGTATGTGTTGAGTTCTTGAAATTCAGAGAACAAATTCCTAAAATGTACACAGGGTAATTCTATGTCATTACCATTTGTAGACAAGACAGCAAATTTGCACTGAGGAGAGATTCTGCAGTGAAATTTACTTTGAATTAGCATAAGCTATCAGCGTTGCATAAGGTATAGATAAAGGATCTGTACGTCATTCCAGGATTCTACACACTTGAGACATCAGTGGATGTAGTGACAGCAAATGCCTTCATTGCTGGGGATCCTGGGTTTAGGCCACGGTGAAGGCTGCGATTTTTCCAAGTGGACTTCTAGTAATTTCCTCTGTTCTCTGGGTAGTAAGATCGGACGTCAGAGTGTAATGTTGCGCAAGCAAAAAATACGTTAGCAGCTGGAAATCGAAAAAAAAGTATCCTTACGGCGCTGCCTGTGCAAGATTTGGAGTTAAAAATCTACCCAGAATCCTCACCGGTGCTATGGAATTCGTGCACTTTGCTGAGATTGTTCGGACAGGCTTGAGTTAGAAGTAGAACGGAGCACATATGAGTTAATGCCCTTGTTCCATGGTGTTGAACCATAAACCAAAATCTCTCCCTCCAGAACCTGTTTATACTTGAATAAACCAGTTTGCACTTCGAATGTGATTTCTTGTTCTTCCTCGTCTTCGGCTTTCCTCGCCCTTGATGCTCATTGCTGCAGATATCATTAGCCTCCATTCACCTCCCTTCTCTTGCCAGTTGGTGAAAACAAGTATTTATAGGTCTGTCTGGGCATTATCTATCCATCGTCTTATTGGTCTGCCTAGTGATCTAGGACCATTTAGCTCCCTCGTATATACAGTTTTCACCTCTCTGTCATCTGACATTCTATAAATATACCCTAGCCGTTTCAGTCTTTTAGCTCTCATGATGCCAGTGATCAATTGTGATCGGGGTGAATTAGTCGAAAAATTATGGGACCGTTATTTTAATCATTCTGTTTTAGCTGATTACTAGCTGCTGATTTAGGACTCAGCATACACACAGGTGTTCCGTCCTCAAGGTGTAGATGTTGAATTGTTCGATTAAGCACACTTGTTATACAACGTCATTTTTTTCCCTTTCATATGTCGTCGCTTACCGGATTCATATTCGGTGTTATATTTATCTGTCCCAAAACAAAGTTTAATGTAGGCATTTTAACACTATGATAATAAATATAATGAAAATTAACCGTAACCACTTTCCTTGCTGATCATTCTATTTGTTTGGTTCTTCTCCGATATTTCTCTTCTCATCCACAAGCCAAAGAACAGAGTAGGTCTGTTTCCTATAGTTGTGATTCAATTAACACTTTCATTAGGTTTAGCTAGACAGTCATTTCTGTACAGGTAGCACTGAACATACCACTCTTTGTATTTGACATAATTAGAGGGAGGCGAAAGATGATGGACTAGATTCCATCCATGATATCGAATGGAATGGCGCTGGATATGACGTAGTGAAGGGAGAGATTCATGAGCTCTTATGATCATCGTATAACAGGATGAGGAGGATGATATCAGGGAAGGACATAAATATATATATATTCTTTCTTTGTTAACTGAGACGAGACAGAGATTTCTTAAGAGCTATATAAATCCTATATTGATATACGTGTATGAATCATGGACAATTGGTAAATTAGTGAAAACTTATTTGGAAGCTGCAGAGATGTGGTTTTATAGACGAAGGCTGAGAATACCCTGGACCGATAAAATGTGTAATAAAGATGTCATAAAAACAAATGGCTCACGAAGAGAACTGACTGTCCACATCAGAAAAAGACAATCTACATTCTTTGGTCATGTGAGGAGAGGGAGAAAACTGGAGTACAGCGTGACTGTAGGAATGTTGGAGGAGAGGAGAGGCAGAGGGACACCGAGAGAACTGATGCTGGACAATCCGATCATCTGTGTCAGAGATTATTGAAAGTACACGAGACACAAAGTTGTGGATAATTATGAATACCAACGCCACACGGCATTGACTTTAAAATGAAGATATCTTTGTGTGTGTGTTTGCGCGCCCGCGCACGTGTGTGTATGTGTGTGTGTGTGTGTATGTGTGTGTAGGGATTTGTTAAACATAAAACAGGGTGCTGGTACCCCCCATGAGTTTCTAAAAAAGTGAAGTTACCCATCACGAAGCGCTAAACAAATCTTCTTCTCTTCCACCTTGTACCTCATAAGTGTATGGTGCGTGTGTATGTGTGTGATTGTGTGTTTGTGTATGTGTGTATGTGTGTGTGTGAATTAAAAAACTGCTCTACGATTGCTTTTTTGCATGAATTGTCAGACATAGTACCCAGTACTTTATAGTGGAAATAAAGAACATATGCCAAGCAAAGCAATATGAAAAACAAATGATGGTAAACAATAAAATAAAATACAGCCAGACTGTTTTGTGACAAGATTACGCTGAAACAAATAGATACATTCAATTACCTCTTTTTTCATAAGGGGAAAGGGGTTGGGGGCTGTTAGTACGATAGCAATTACATAGCGGTTAAAATTCTAAAAGATCAGCCCTTAGTTGCACCCGATTTTATGATGTTTGGTGCGGTCTCTCTCCGGATAAGCGACTTACAACCTGCCGAGAGTATCTCAACAAGAACGAGCTTTGTGTCTCCAGTAACGTTTGCTGTGAATCTTAGAAAACTATACGGACCGACGGAGGTTGTGAAAGAAACTCACAACTTTCGGAGCACAAACGGCTCAGTTACCCAGTTAGTTCGGTCTCGAACTCACACTCCTCCCCACCTTTGTTCATACCAACCTCCTCAACGAAAGGGAAGATACTCTGCTGTTATATAGTGAATACGTCATTCCTTTAAATAAACAGAGGGGGAACCTTTGAGGCCGTTAAATATTATGAATTAATCGAGTAACAGAAAGTGTATTGATCGGCACTCATAGAAAGAATTCTGTCCGTATTCCATAGTTGTGGATTTCAAGCTGTACGATAGACATGGCCAATAAGTGCCTAGTTGACCATGTTCTTTAGTGCACTTGTATTCATGGCGAGGAGCAGACGCCCTCTGGCGGTAACTGGTTCAAATCCCAGCACGGTAACTATAGCTCTCGATTTTTATGTTGTCTAATGTGTTCTTCTATCTTTCTAATTATTTCTATGAGTGCCGATCAATACACTTTCTGTTACTCGATTAATTCATAATGTTATATTGTGAAGCTTGCTAATATACTTTAGTTCGGTTTTTATATTACCTAGTGATGTACTGATGCATGACGAGCCAGTTGTTACAAGCTTCATTTGAGAGTCAGTAAACAGAGCGGAGAAACAATTAGATCATGACGCTCTGAGAAGAACAGTGCAGCCTGGAGTAATCATGAGATCTGACTGACTCTCGACACTCGGACAGTAGTTAGATGCATACAGAGACTGCTACTCCTACCCTCGGAACTGGAACTCCGCGAATAAGAATTGCGGCTAAAGATGATGAAGGAGCACTTATTGAGCCTTCCGAGTGCTGTGGTGTCGACTGTTAATTCAAAATTCCACAGAAAATGATTTTCTAATCAGAAGAAAAACACAACCTGGGACATACTGAAGTTACAGAACCACATTCTATTGTTCTATTTTGGAACATTGACATTGAGTAAAGATTGTATAAAGAACCAAAACACGGATGTCACTAAAATGTGCGTGAAAGAATGTGATTACCAGGAACACAATAAAGAGATAGGATCTAAATGTGTTACATGTAGATATAAAAGGTCAAAATAAAGTCGGGAGATGTGAACCAGCGTCATTGCACACAGTTATAAACCATAAGTGCTATGTCACCAGCACTTACAGCTGATAAGAAAATTGGGTCTCTGTCCGCACGCAACTCCGTAGCTACAGCGACGTTCCTCCATTTACCTCAGAGTGTTAACTTT
>CAJHNH020001377.1:0-2500 GCA_905116865.2 Candidula unifasciata | reverse complement strand
TAACCTTTGACCCCATATGTTGAAAGTAGGCTTTCTAGCAAATTAAAGCACATTAAAAAATACATTTTTGTGTGAAATAAAATCCATGAAATTGTTAACTAACGACACACCTGTTAATGTTTCTTTCATGCTTTTGCAATGAATCGCCCCCCCCCCCCCCACCCCCCAAATGTAAAATAAAATAAAGAGAAGACAAGTTCTATACATTTGTGTGTGAGTTGTATGGGAAGGGGGGGGGGGGGGGGGGGGGGGGGGTATCTCAGGCCTCTTAAAAGTTGTTTTTTTTTTTTTTTTATTTGACGCGTCTCAGAGTACCTAGGTTCCGTCGCCGGTGCTTGGAGGTTTGGGGAACCTTTGCTTCTAATACGTATTTGTTTACAGAAGCTATCAGGTTGCACCCCCACTCCATTTGTCAGAGTTTGTAAAGACTAGACTGGTGTATTTGCTGGTGACCTATTATCACTAACATTACAGTATTACGATAATCGCTAGACACGGCACCACCCTAACCGTTCAACGAACATACTGGAGGATTTCAAGTTCAGCTGAAGTAAGTTGTGATGTCCTTATTCTATATGCCACTCTGTTTTCATATTTTTCATATATTGCTGCGGCAGTTTGAAAACGACCCCAACAGACTATTGAACCGTAGCCAGTTTTCAATGCTTCCGAACGGAGTTTTTCTTCTTTCTTTGAATTAAGGTGCCGGCACTCACCATAAAGTATCTATTATCGTAGCTTTTTTCTTTTCTTTTTTGAAATATAACTTAAAATAAAAACAAAGGCGCCTTTATGCGTAACGTTTCGTATCGCCAAAAAGAGAAAAAACAAAGCTCTGCTTCTAAAATCACCTGACCAAATCTCTTTACAACTTAAAGCGGTGCTCGGCATTCTTCAATATAATCACATTTAAATAGCATTTCTGCCCGGCCCGCTAGTGTAGTTGGCTAAACCGGACTGCGCGGTGACCGGGTGGCGAACTCCATGTGGTCCGGGTTCACGTCTGGGGGTAGGCAGAAAAGCCACAATTTCTCCCAGATTTACGGTATTTATCATGGAATCAAGGCCGAAGGGTTGCGATATCCATAATACCGAGCCTAAGGGTTAACAACATATGGCTTCTGGATACTAAAAAAGAAAAGAAAAAAGCATTTCTGTGCTAGCTATGGTGGTCTAGCTACAAGACACTCACCTACGGATACGAAGGTCGTGCATTCGAACTGAACTAACACCTTTTTTTCTTTAATGACAACGGCTCCCAGGTCGACTCAACTTTGCGTGGGTACCATGTAGAGTTCTGGGAAGTAAAGGCGACTGGCGTGACGCTAACAGCAGCACTACTGTATGCCGATTTTTCTGTAAAATAAAATTCTTGCACTACAAATGTTAATACGACTCAAGGGGTAGAGAATATTGTTTACTTATTAACATAACTTCAGTAATTTCGAAAATTGTATGGCCGAGCGGTAAAGAATGCATGGTTCTAAAGAGGGTGATGAGGATTCGAATCCTTGTTAAGGCGATGCGATTTCTAAACCTTTACAGTCCATGATGACTGCACTAGGCATGCGGCCTCAATTCCCAGATTCAAGACCACAGTCTATGTTCATGTCCATTCAATTAAAAAAAATCGATCATGTTCAACCAGACGTCTCTTTTTATGTTTATGGTCTGGTTTATGTGTGCCAAGTGTTTGGCTTACGACTGTGGTATGTGTCCCAGGTGCTGGTTGTCTGTCCTTTACCAAATAAATCGCCCACTCTTACATATCTGTTTCATTGTGTTTCCGTTGTCCTTAGCCTCCTGGTTGTTTTGTCTTGTGAACTATCTTCAGTGCGGCTGAGTCTCCTGAATGTTTTAACTCTTATGTTCAAGACCACGGTCATACACTGCCCTAAACATTGATAAGTGGAGGCAGTAAGTAAAGGGCCCTTTTTTCATGCTTATTGGGTATATAGGGCTAGACCTATACTTAATAGACCAAACGGCACTTGCTGGGTAACGTGGCCAGCATAACGCCGGTCGACTTTATTTCCCAGGACTGTCTGTCTATCTGTCTATCTATCTATCTATCTATCTATCTATCTATCTATCTATCTATCTATCTATCTATCTATCTATCTATCTATCTATCTATCTATCTATCTATCTATCTATCTATCTATCTATCTATCTATCTATCTATCTATCTATCTATCTATCTATCTATCTATCTATCTATCTATCTATCTATCTATCTATCTATCTATCTATCTATCTATCTATCTATCTATCTATCTATCTATCTATCTATCTATCTATCTATCTATCTATCTATCTATCTATCTATCTATCTATCTATCTATCTATCTATCTATCTATCTAGGTGTGTGTGTGATTGTTAGTGTGTGTATGTATGTGGATATATGTATGCATTTTTAGGTTGTGGGTGTATGTGTGTGTGTATATGCATGTATGTGTGTGTGCATAAATGTCTGTGTATGTAGGTGTGTGCATTTTA
>CAJHNH020001376.1:140000-170000 GCA_905116865.2 Candidula unifasciata | reverse complement strand
TACTAACTGAATATAAATGTCGTGTTTTTTTTCCTTCCCCTCCTCCTCCTCCTCTTCTTCTTCTTCTTCTTCTTCTTCTTCTTCTTCTTCTTCTTCTTCTTCTTCTTCTTCTTCTTCTTCTTCTTCTTCTTCTTCTTCTTCTTCTTCTTCTTCTTGTGTTCACCGGCTGTAAACTCCGGATGAAAGTTTTGGTTGCTCATTTACTTCTGGACTTAAGTCTTGTTCCCAAACCTGAGTTTTGTATGTACGTCCGTTTTATACAAATGGTTTATTTGTATGCAGACTGTTGTTTCCTCGTTTCTCAGACAGACGCGCTCCGACTTCGAAGGAAACAGTCCTAATTAGTAGACTCTTATTATATGCTTGTTGGAAGAAGGGCCGGAAATATATTGCCCCCCCCCCCCACACACACACACAAAAACACGCACAAAGGGGTCCCGGAATTCACACAGGGATCAACATCATTATCAGCATTATTATTATTTTTGGAGAGCCAAGGCGGTGTAGGTACTAGACGCTCGCATGTGGGCCCGAAGGTCTAGAGTTCGAATCCACATCAAGCCGGATTTTGTTTTGACAGACGAATTTTGCCCCTTGGTCGAAAACAGGTGCCAGGCAAAATCCTGGAAAGTAAAGTTGGCCATTGCTCAAAAAAATAGTTTAACTAAAAATATTAAAAATAATAGTGAAAGCGGAAATAGTTTATGGATTGTATGTTTGAATATGTGAGGGAAAAAAAATCCTTGTTTTAAGTTCTAAATCCTAAGGGTGGCCAAATTTCTGCATGTCAAAACCAGTTCTCTATACTGGGCTACTCCTTGGGCACAGATTTTTAAAATCTTGGGTTTGTTCAATTTGTAATTTGTTATGTAATTCTTTGCTGGATTTGGGTAATGTGTTGAGAGAAATTGTAATATAAAAAAATGGTCGTCTTGTGTGTCTGTTTTTGTTTTAGTTATTTTAGGGATTGAATGATACTGTTGGACAGCCATAGAATATGTTCTTCTGTCTCTTGTGCTTTACATTGCTTACATGGTATTATTTGTTTAGTTTTGTGGGCTTCTCTTTCTGTTCTTGCTGTCGTGTTAAATAGTAGTCTGTATGTAACTTCCTTAGCTTTTTGTGTATTTTGGAAATGGTGCTTGCCTGATCCTTAATAGAGTAGATGTACTCTAATTCTACGCTCGCCTGCGGATCCGAAGGTTGTGGGTTCTTTTCCTGACGGAACCTGGCTTTCTTTAATAATGACCTTGGCTCCCAGGTCAACCCAGCCTTGAGTGGGTACCAGGTGCAGCAGTACTGCCAAGTAAAGGCGGCCGGCGTGATGTGACCACATCACCCACCAAGTGCTGATGGGTCTATAAAATATTTTTTGCCCTATATGCCCAATACGCCTAAAGGCGTGGAAAAGAGTCCTTTACTTTTTACTTGTACTCCTATTTTATCCGTAAATGTACTGGTGTTGCGTACAATTTCATTAGGTGTTTGTATATTTGATAGAAAGCCATAGAAATGTGGTGTGGTATTACCAATTTTCCTAATGTTGTGGATACTGATTGCAATAAACTCAAGTGGCTACACAGTTTCCTTTTATCCTCGAGTGACGGCCCCTGGCATATCCTTTGATATTATTTTTCTCGGCCCACGTGCCTCGCCAGACAATTGTATTGACATCGACCTGGCTGCCACGAGATAAGAAGATAAGTGATATTGTGTATTTGTGTAGTATTGTCTAATCTATGTATGTGCTGAAGAAGGCCCTATAGCCGCATTTTCCCGTTTTGTTTGTGTTTGTTATATTGTAAAGCTCGCTGATATACCTTTCATTCGGTTTTATATCTTTCCACAATAACCAAAAGCATGTTGTTCTGTGTGCTTTATAACATTACCAGCACGTTTGATTCTAATCGCCTCTATCCCTGTATTTATGTCTTTTAAAGCTATACCACCTTCTCTTTTTCTCTAGCATGATGTCAGTAATAGGGTTGCCATATGTCCGCCATTTTAACGAGTACATTTGAGTGTCAGCGAAATGGCTAGCATATGGCAATCCTATCCAGTGAGCCCTAGAAAATGTGCCAAACTTGGATTTCAGCAAATGCTCTACTGTTATCTTGATTATCTGGGTTTCTGCACCCTATGTTGAATGTTAAATGTTGAACTAAGAATCGACACCACAGCACTCGGGACGGCCCTGTAAGGGCTCCGTCCCTATCTTCAGCAGCAAACGAAGAGTCACACAGTCTCATTTTATGCACCCTATTTATAGCAGTAATTCCATGTTGATACACTAGTCTTGCTCCTGGCACAATTTCTGTACTCTGTGTACTCTGAGGAGAGTCACCGTGGTGTAGCGGCTGGACTCTTGCCTGCGGATCAGAAGGTCGTGGATTCTTGTCCTGGTGGAGCCGGACGTTTTTGTTTTTGTTTTTCAAATGACCTTGACTTCCAGGTCTACTCAGCCCTAAGTGGGTACTGGTGCAGTCCTGGGAAGTAAAGGCAGTCGGCGTTAATTGACCACTTCGCCCACCAAGTGCCGATTGCTCTATAACATATAGGACTAGCCCTATGTGTCCAATGCGCCTGAAGGTATGAAAAAGGGTCATTTAGTGTACTTGCTATGTACTCTGGCGCATCTCAACTTCTAGCTGCGTTTTGTGGTCAATATAACCGCAGTAGTGTTTTTTCCCTTGTACCTATTTTATTTTAAGTTGTCCTGAGAGAATACAACATTTATAAAAAATATTTGCTCTCAATGTCGATTCAGACTCTATACCTTCAGACAAGTCAGACTGATTAATTAAATTGAATAAATGAACGAATGAAGGAATGAATGAATGCATGAGAAAGTTAACATGATGCGCGGACTTTGTGTAACTAAAGCTAGAAAACTAACCAATATGTTAGATACATTGAAAGATAATGCTACCGGCAACAGTTTGGTCGTAGCATAATATGCGTGGAAATTTAACTCTCTATGTTGGTCTAACAGTCTAAACAAACAATACTTTTAAGCTAAACGAATAATTATGTTAATTATGTTAGTCTAATCAAGCCAAGACTGTTTGTTGACTTTAACGACACACTTAAAAGTCATTTGACTGGGAATAATAATAAGGCAATGTTATTTAAGTACACAGCATAACTATTGTAACAAAAGTATTGCTTGAAAATTAATGTTTGATAAAGCAAATGGAGCAGATAGTCTTTCCTTGCTTGTTTATTCTTACGCACACTGTTATAAAATAACGTATTAAACAGAGAATGTCCAGGCTAAATGGCAAACTACTAGATGTAAATTGCCTAGAGAAACCACACAACAGCCAGGGGCTGTAAGGGTTGGTTCTGCAACGTCCTGTAAAGGATACGTCCAGGCTAAAGCAATCACGTAGCTTTACGAAACACAATTTTTTAAAAAGCATAACATGCGGACCGTTTTACGAAAACAATGAAACAAAACACATGTAATAAGCAAAGTACCATGCTGGTATCGATGGATTGGCTTATCCCCTCCAAGTTGCAACTGAAATGTTTATCATGTTGAGATCGAACCCATCTCAAATTGGACAGCAAACTAACAAGGGAGATCACAGATACCGCATTGAGTGACGTCCAAACCAACCAGGCCCCTACAACAAGCGATTAACACCCAGTGACACAAAGTTCCACCAATCGGATGAGAAATTGCCCATGCCCAGGTCCTTGAAACCCTGTTCAACCGTAAGGTTATATTAGAACTCTGACAGCTTTGAAGCACCCTCCCCCCCCCCTCCCCAACCCTGGCTGTTGCCAGGGACCGCAGTATAGCCTCATGGTTTAACGCGGTTTCCGGGACCTCTCCTCGGGTGATCCACATCCACTTTGTGTCACCGGGTGTTTATCGCTCTGTGGTGGCGTAAAATCTATTACTTAGAGCCTCGACGACGGCTGGGCTAAGGCTTTAAAAGAACCAAAAAAACTGCGTCTCACATTTGGACGAAGCCAATACAAGATACCCCATTAAACCCCCTAAGAAGCTATAACTGGTGCACCTAAAGGTGATTTGCTGGAGAGAAAAAAAGACTTCGTCATGTTCAGCCAGCATCCCCAAAGGGGGCGCTTTAGGTTACAATTGTGACGAGGTTATGTGCGCCGTATAAAATGGCTTAGCACTGCACGTCACCAAGAGCCCTGAAAAGAACTCCTGCAGTGTTGAAGTAATCAAAAGAGACAGACCTAAATACTGTCCCGACGACGACGAAGTCGTCTACCGGAGAGCCAATGGACGACCCGGTCGCCGATGTTTGTACGGTACGATATAGAAGTGGGCCACCTGAAGCAACGAGAATAGTCTAGCGTAACCTGCAGTAAGTATGCCTGTAAGAATGATGCCGGTGTCTTCAGTTTGTAGTGTTCCCATCTACATTTGCTTGTTTCGTTATGAAAAGGACAGCAAAGCATTTTACATGTTTAAGTGAACAGTCGCAGGTCATTATGAACAATGGCTTCGGGGACTTCCTCTATGTGCTATATTTTTGCTGTTTTAAACCCCAAGGTCCACAATGGAACAGGAAACTAAACTTTTATGAACATTTTTAGATGCCACATGTGTAAATCTATTAAATACTTATTTTATAATAACAGTTTAAAATCTCAGCAATTATTCAGGATGAGCCTGTTCAGTATAAATAAAGCAATATAAAGCACAAGGCAAAGCAATACAATTCAAGGCAGAGCATTAAAACACGTGTAATATGTTGGTATAGTAAGCAAAATGTTTACAGCGGGCAAAGTTTTTGTGTACACAATATGTGATAAATAGGGGCAGAGCTAAAAATTATAATAATTATAAAATGGAATCTGATATATATTTGATATCAAAAGAAAAATTGAGCACGAAAGTGGTTGATCAGCTGATACGTTATAACCAATGAAAGCTTAGGCCTATGTTTGCACTCTGAACAATGAAAGTACCTGTCCATTCGCTGAAGAGCTTTGTCAGACGATCAGTAACAGCCGCTCTATAGAGTGAACACAGGCAGTGTTATTCTTGGAAGCATAACTAATTTATCAAACTAGTTCATTAATTTAATGTGTGATAATCTTTGCGATTTCATTGTTAATATGTGTGATAAGAATGTATTAAGTTTTCCACTAGGTTAACTCTTTCAGTACCAGTAGATTTCACAGGGGATATCAAAGCGAAGAAGTAATCATCATGAAAACATGACTTTCAAAGTGGCAATATACAAAGTTATATTGACCAATTGGGGAGGTCAGATTGCTTTAGTATGTTCTGACTAAATGTTAAAAATAAGAGAACACTTTATACTGTGCCGGGAAATCAAGATACAGAGTCACTCACGTGCGAAGTTGCTTGGGGCTGAAAGAGTTAAATGATTAATTTGAAGTCAGTCACCGCGTTCTGTTGTTAACATGTATGTGAAATTCATGTGTTAAAACTTTCCTTAATATTGTTAACATGTTCGCGATCAGCCGTGATGATGTGCGCCTGAACCGTTCGTCAACAGTATCTCACAGAAGTCACGCTGTTTGGAAACTTTCTATCCCACTCCTGGCAGTCATCCATCATCAAACTGGACCTTCATTCACCTATAAATTTCTAAAGGTTTCACACCTATGATTAAAAAATAAAATGGTAACAGAACGCTGCTCCTCTTTGGTGCATGTCCTAAGTAGGACAGCCATCTTGATGTCACCTTTTCAGGACACACCGTGGCATCAAGTGCTTAACACTCTTGACATCTTTAACAACAATATTGGCAGGTTACAAGACAGTGGCATAGTTATTGTAATTTACATTGCTTTTTTTTTTTAAGGTTTTTATTTGAAACACCTTAGTATTTGCTTGTTCGTGATAAGAAATGGCTAAAGTATCCATGAGTCTAAATTATTGATCTGTTGCAATGGTTTCTAATAGATGTGTGTTAGTAACAAAAAATGACCTAGATACCCATCAGGTATTTTGGATTGTTTTAATACATCAATCTTACCTTTTAAATTTTTTTTTTTATAACATGGAACATTCACAAAGTATCCATCCATCTAACTAAGAAACCTATAAATTATCTAACAAGACAACCAACTTGACCAAATATCTCACCAGAAAATTAACCAGCTAACTATCTAGAAAATCAACTCTCGAACTAGCCAACCTTTAGTCTGTTTCTTCTTCTTCGTTTTCCTTTAAAATGGTGGTTTGCAAATATAGCCAAGTTGTGATATTTTTTGGCTCACTACATCCGATTTTAGTAAACTCCTTTTTAGTAACTTTCTATAACCATCAAGCTCTGGATACCATTCAGGACATTCGTTCAAGCGTTCAACTGTTCGTCCACCCAACCAACTAAATAACACTCCAACTAGCGATCTCACCGATCAACCATCCATCCAGCTGATCAATTCCTCAACCAACGAAATCCATTTTTCGCGAACTTGATTTATCAGATTACCTGCGAGTATGATACTCCGTGTCTGTTGTTGGTATTTCCTGAATTCGCAATGGAGGATGCGATTTGAGCAGACTTGGTAGCAACAAATCCCTCGGACCCAAGCGTGACAACTAAAGGGAAATCAAGCAACTTTAGAGCATTTAAGCTAAATTTATTCCTGAATAAATTAGTAATTTACTTAGGTTTAAATACATAAATATATGCTTCTCAAACTTGACTAAAGATAAATGTAGCCCAATGGTTACCCGCTACGGGTGTCCTAACCTTAAATTACTCTGATATGCTTGGTTCGTCTTGTTGGATTGACATCTAAGATGCGATTCTTCAGGTCATTAGAGTGTTGAAATTTCAAGCAGCAACTTAGATAGGACTAAAAATTTGTCATTTTGGAGACATATAACACTAGACTGTGATGTGTTGGGTGGTGATAGGTTTTTCTCCACTACATAAATGTGGTCAATTTTCTTCCTAACCGTATTTCCATCTGATGCAGAGCTTAGTTGCCTATCCTTTACAGGACGTTGCAAAACCAACTCCAACAGCCCGTGGCTGTTGTGTGGTTTTTCTAGGCAAATTTACGTCCAGTAGTTTGCTATTGCTTTCTGGGCGGACGGCTTTCTTGATACCACTGTCGAAACCAACGCAAGGTGCATTGCCCACAGCTGGGATCGAACCCGGCATCTCGGCATTACGAAGCGTTCGCATCGACTTAGCCACAGAGCCGACCCAGCTGATACACTTATTTTCCCCCCAAAAAAACTCAAATGTTACCGTTTTCTAGTTTCCTCTGGGAAATTTTCTTTGAAACGCATTCATATAGCCAGCTACCTAAGAAGTATATGAGCTGTGGTTTAACTAGGCGATAAGTAACACCCCCCCCCCCCCTCCCTCGCCTTTACCACTATCCCCAAATCCCCCCCTCCACCCCGCCCCCATCTCACTTCCAAATGGCGACCCGAAACGAAGACTGGTTTGAATCTAGGTCTATGAGGCAAGGAAACACTTTTCAAGCCAGTGAGCTATTGAGGCTCTTTATCCTCATAAATCTCAGTCACTAGGTAGAATTGTACTATTCTTGTGCACTTTAATGGTCTGGAAAAGGGATATATTCAACCACCGTACAGTAAGACATCACAGAAAGATGTGCTGATTGTGGGATGCGGAGAAGGTGATCTGAACACTAATTGATTGTATCGTGATGTTCTCAGTGCTCTCTATTTGTATGTGTTTTGTGTGTGTGTTGTGTTGTTTGTCCATCACAAGTGAGGAGGACAACTCTTTCGTTCGTCTGTCATGAAACTATAATTGAGTTCTGTAAGTCTGGAGGTGACTTAAAAGAGCAGTACGGTCCCGGAAGGATCTACTCAGGGGACAGCAGGGAACACACACACACAAACAGGACTGTGAAGTGAAAACAACGTATCGTTAGCCCGGTTTAGTGTCGTCACGTAAAGCTGATGACGTCATCACCATGCACCATCAGCTGGAGAAGGCGTTGTAAAGAGCCTGTTTTCCGGGGTCATTCTAGCCTGCATTCGCTGTTCAGCTGCCTTTTTCTAGATGCCTTGCAAGTCGCTGCCCCTCTTAGGATAGTTCGCCGTGTGTTCCGGTCTAGTGCAGCAGCCTCCCAAGTGTCAGGGTTTATACTGAAGGCTCTAAGTGATGCCACTAGTGTGCCCTTGAAGCAATTTTTCTGGCCACCATGGCAGCGCCTACCTTTCTTATCTCACAATAAAATATTTTTTTTTGGGGGGGGGGGGGGAACTGGTCTGGCATGTGGACGAAGTGATCTGCCCGTCGAATCTGTCTAGTACGACAGTATGTCTATAGGTAAACGAATCAACGTAGAGGCAGCTTTTCAGGATCAGCATACAGCTGGCGAAAATTAGCATGTTAAGAACATTCCTCGAACACAATACGCTCGCCTGCCTATCCAAAGGTGTTGGGCTCGAATCCTCTCCGAGTGGATTTGGGAAAAAGTGACAATAGCTCAAAAGTCGACTCAACACAAAGCCGGTACCCGTAAATATCTTGTTAAGTAAAGATGGCAGGCTTGGTGTTCGTCTATACCAATAGGAGACTAACATCATACGCCCGATGCGCACGAGATTGCTTCTCCTCTCGAACAACATCGCCAACCGAATCAAGACAGTAATGTGCACCCGGTTCGTAAATGGTGTAGCCCTAACTATAAATCGTGAGAATGTTGAAATAACTGGTATCTGGGACTTGTCCTTTTGGTTTGATATAAAAAATGTGGCTCGTAGGGCGCTGTGTGTCAACCCTTCACTTGGCAACCTGGAAAGGGGGTGGAGGGAGGCAATCAATCAGCACGCTCCTAGAGGTCTGATAAAAACAAGTGAACTTACTTTTGAAAGTTGACGAAGAGCTGGATCTTCAAGTAGCGAGGGATTACCTGTAACGGAAAACAGATTTGCCAGTGTTGACATATAACAATATATTTCAATCACAATGCACTTAGTGACATAACAGATATAACTATAAATACTAAAAGGCGAAACTGACATTTCACGAAGAACGCAATTGTTTTGTTGAGTTTAGCTGAGTTAAGAACAGACATTCGTAGCATTCACATAAATGCTCCTTCCTCATTTTCAGCAGCGTGCTGTTATTTGCTTGGTTTTGTGCCGATTTGTTTTCCGCCTATGGCCTGATTCTTGATTGTATCCTTTCTGATTACTCTTACAAGTCTTTTTTCGAAATCTAATTTCCATGGTTACTAATTTTCATTTCTTCAGCGTAATGAATAACCACAACCTTCTCTATTTATAGACCAAACAGGTCAACGGGGATTCCCGTTCTTGTGCAATAAAGGAGTCCCTCTGCGTCCAGAGTTTTCATCTAGCAGATGTATACACAAATTAAACTACAGTTTCATTAATTTTCGACATATTTTATAGAACTATACGTCATTTTTAAGGTAAATAAGTGTGCTATTTAAATATAACAACAAAGGCTCTTACAGACAAACAAAAATGCTTTTGCTTCAGTCAACATGATCATAAACATCAATAACGTTCGGATATAAACTGAAAGTTATTCCAGAAAAAAGTAAAGAAATATAAGTGCTAACTCTTTGATTCTGAGAGGGTATTGTTGTATCAGAGGAGCCGGACCGTGCGAGGGGGGGGGAGGGGGGGGGGGGGGGTAATTTTTAATTTAAGCGCATAAAAATACTGCTGTGAAACATACACATGTCATATATAACATAAATATAAATGATTGATGGTTATTATTACTATTAGTAGACTACTACAACATATAATTATACTGTTATTTAATAATTAATGAACAAGCACAGTCAATATGAAATTGATATGTGCAATAACTTTTCACCCAGAGCAGTTTTCTTAACAGTACTTATATTTATCCTTAAGGTACAAACAGCACAAACAAATTTGTCCAGTTTCATCTTGGTGGATGAAATCAATTCCTTATCATTGCAAATTTTGTGGTAACTATTTAAAAATACATCACACATATTTCTGGATACTGCATGCAACAACGCGTATAAGTATCATGAATGGTATATTATTTTATAGGTAATTAAAGCAAATTAAAAAAGACCATATAACTGCAAATGCTGTGCAACATACACAGATCAAACACAAAAATGTCCTGTGTGGGTTCTGGGGCCCCATTGTGGTGACAACAAGAATAGACCCACTGCCTCCCCAAAAGCATGTCGTAAGAGTCGACTAATTGGGGAGCTTCCTTTGAAGTCGGAGTGCATCTGCCGGAGAGGCAAGGAACCAACAGTCTGTATTCAAGAGAATGAGATCTGTAAAACTGATGCACACGCAACACTCAGGTTCTGGAGCAGGACTGCAGTTCAGTAGTGGACGAGCAACCAGAACCTTCCGCCAGAGTTTACAGCTGGTGAACGCGAAAAAGAAGAAGAAACACAAAAATTCCCCATCTAAATACCGGATCCCGTTGTTCAAAACAGTGTCTGGAACAAGACTAAAGCCCAGAATTAGATGAACAGCCAGAAGTTTCTGCCAGAGTTTACAGCCAGTGTTCGCGAAGCAGAAGCCAATATACAAAAATTAACACAGACCGTACAACTCTAAATATGCATAAGAAGTAGATGAACAACCAGAAGTTTCTGCCAAAGTTTACAGCCAGTGTTCGCGAAGCATAAGACAAATGGTTGAGGATTATAATTATTAGTGTACTTCTACAACATATAATTATACTGTTAGTCAATAATTAGTAAAGAGGCAAAGAGTGACTAGCTGTGAGAGGTTAGTTAGTAAAATAAATATTATTTTCATGCACTTGCCCAGAGCTCCGAAATATCTTGACACTGTTTATCCACAGTGTAGTTGCACTATTAATGCACAGTCAGTATAAAAGCAATATCGTGTATATCCACTTCACAATATTCGCTTGTCGATTTGTAATACGAATACATTTAGAACACAAAACTTCGTGAGCACATTAAAATGTCACACGATGCAACACATGGAAAGGGCTTCCAGTAACCAGTTTCCGAGGGACTCCTTTCAAAAAGTGACGTCATTTAGTTGTCAGGCACAATTAGAGACGGCGTTGGAATAACCATGCTTAATAAGCGTTTCTATTTTTTTCCTGCTTTTGCAGTTATTTTGTATTTTAAGAGAGTCATGAATTTTATGAGTTAACTGTACGAATATTTGATTTGCTTTACTGCATCATTTGTTAATTTCTTTATCCAATTTGCAATCGTTGGTGAAGATAGATCCCGGATATGTAAATTCGATACCTGTTAAATACCTCGTGCACTCTGATACTGTCGATTTAAGTTATACTTTTTTTTTCGTCCTATTGTAAAATGAATTGAGTGACCTGGATTCAAATCCTTAGTAAGGCTGGGGATTTTTTCTGCTGGGGCAAAATAAAATCCTCACCTGCACAGTCGTGGCGACAGCACTAGCCATGCAGCCAAAACCCTCAGGCTCAAAGACTCCCCCTGCCAACACCGCAAAAAAATTGCATTTTTTGTGGTGGGTGGGGGAGGGGGGGGGGAGCGCAGTCGAATAAAGTGTTTGGCCAAAAAGTTTGTTTGTCATGATTCAATGAAATATAGTAAAGTAAAAGTCTCTTTTCCCTCTTTTAGGCGTATAGGGCATATAGGGCTTGACCTATATTTTTAAAGACCAATCAGCGAAATATAGTGAATCAGTTATTTATTATGCGTGCTTGAAGTTAGTGTCCAAAAAGTACATTTCTTGATATTTATTATACATACTATTATACTTGTCGGCGTATGTGGATTAGTGGTTACGAACGCACTTCGTAATGCCGTATTGCTGGGTTCGATCCCAGCAGCAGGCGATTTGGCAGCAGGCCGTCTTGTATTGGTTTCGACAGTGGTACTCATACCGTGTGCTGAACGTTGAGTACGCAGTCGCAAGCTACTAAATGTAAAATGTGCCTAGAAAAACCACAACAGCCAGTAAGTACTGGGGTTGTTTCTACAACACCCTGTAAAGTATACGCAAATAACTTTAACTATTATAATATACTTACGGGAGTCTGGAATAATTTCTTTTGCTGGAGGACGTACTCTAGAGTACTTTGGAGTGATATAAAATCCCGCTCTTTCTACCGGATGTGACGCCAGGATAGCAGGATGAAACTCCATCTGAGGATACACTTGATGTTAATACAGTATATATTCCTTCTTATATCACAAAGCTCGGTACATGACACACAGTTTGCACCAACATCTCAATGGGTCTTTACTACTTTGAAGAGGAGTAGGGGTGGAAATGAGGGTGGTGGGGGGTTGTCGACTTTCTGTTTAATCGTTAGTTTTGTCTTCTTCGCGTTCACAAGGTGTAAACTCCGGCGGTAAATTCTGGTGGTTATTCATCCACTTTTGGACTTAAGTCTTTTTCCAGAATATAGGTTTTGTGTGCACATCCTTTTACATATCTGGCTTGTTTGTGCAGACTGTTGGTTCCTTGCCTTTTAGACCGATGCGCTACGACTTCGATGGGAACCCCTAATTAGTCGAATCTTACATGTTCGTTTAGGGGAGGGGGTGGGGCCAGGGGATTCATTATTTTTGTTTTCCTATAAATGGGCCCTGGATTGCAAACGAGGAGTATTTAGAATTTAAAATCTAAAATTGTGACTTTTGCCGTCGCAACTGTCTTTATTTTCACACAACAAATTTCTCAAAACAAAACACAGACAACCCGTATCTGCATATCCTTATATTGCTAACATATATATAATGTGTGTTATCTTTCTCTCTTTTGTCAACATCTGCTTCTGTCGCTAGGCGTCGCAGTTCATCCGACGATTGGCAGCCATGCCAAAGTGCGCTCAGTCTCTTGATATGCCGTGATTTATGCAGTCGCAAGGTGTCAATGACTCCTTCAATCAATATTCTTCTCGGTCTTCCCCTACCTCTTGATGTTTCGATTTTCAGGTTGTACGCTTTTTCTGCTGGCATCCTTATTTTCATTCTCATTAGATGTCCTACCATTTCATTCTTTGTTTCTCAAAAAATTTGACGATGGGTGTTGTTCCAACAGTTCTTGTGATCACGTCCTTTCTCACTTGCTCTCTTACTTACTCGTGTCTTACTTTCTAAAATAAGTAAACATTCTAATCTGCAGCTTTGTGTCATAGAGGTTAATGGCACGGTTTCATAATAAAGTCCCGTACTTCTTCTTCTTCTTCTTTGCGTTCACCAGCTGTACACTCTGGTAGAAAGTTCTGGTTGTTCGTCCACTTCTGGACTGCAGTCCTGTTCCAGAACCTGAGTGTTGCGTGTTTATCCGTTTGACAGATCTACACATTTGAGTGTGGACTGTTGGTTCCTTGCCTCTCGGGCAGATGCACTCCGACTTTGAAGGAAGCTCCCAGTTAGTCGACTCTTACAACATGCTTTTGGGCAGGCAGTGGGTCTATTCTTGTTTTCCCTATAATAGTGCCCCGGAACCCACACAGGGTAGTCCCGTACTTTTACTAGGGTTGATTCTCGCGGTGGGCAGTTTAGGGGAAACAAAATCTTACTGGTGGTTGTATTGGCGGGTGGGGCGGGGCGGGGGGGGGGTAAGAATAGACCCACTGCCTCCCAACAAGTATGTCGTAGGAATCGAATAACTGAGGATTTTTCTTTGAAGTCGGAGTGGATCTATCCTAGCGGCAAGGGGCAAACAACTGCACACAAATAAGCCAGTAAAACGGACGTAGTCGCAAAACTCAGTCCCTAACACAAAGGCACAGTCCAAATGGATGAATAAGCAGGACTTTCCGCTGAAGCTTACAGCCGATGTACAAAGAAGAAGAAGAAGAAGAAGACAGTTGATACATGGCAGGAAATACCCACGGTGGAGAGGGCACGATTTTTTTAACATTCTAGTCACTTACGAAGTCTTTCTTGACGCACAGTTTCTGAAGAAGTTCCTCTTCCATTGCTCGTTTCTGTTTCCTGATGGTCAGATCTGGAGCGATGCTCCAGAGTTCACTACCTGTGCAATGTCCTTCCATGTCCGGGGGTCAGATTAACACCACCCCATTTCTATAACTGTAAAGTATATGTACATATATATATATATATATATATATATATATATATATATATATATATATATACACGTCTGTGTGTGTTTGTATATATAAATATGTGTATGTATGTGTGTGTGTGTGTGTGTGTATATATATATATATATATATATATATATATATATATATATATATATATATATATATATATATATATATTGTTTACGCAAATTATATACATTGCCTGGTAAACTTTTTTATGTTGATAGGGAGACCCCAAAATTGTATCGTATACATTTGTATGTGAATAGAGAGGCCCCATAGGTGTATTTTACCCCTTTTAATGAGAGTAGGTAGACACTATATATGTACTGTACACACTATTATGTGGATGGGAGGACCCACAGTTGTATTGTACACATTTTTATAAATAATCCTGCAACTTTATTGAACACGAACATTGGTCTTGGCAAAAAAGGGCACATTCCTCAGTAGCTGTGGCATGTGAACTAATCGCTGAATTTATTATACTAAAACGTTTACTTTAAAAAATAACATTATAATCTAACTCTAATCAATTGTGTCAACAACAACAAAAAGAGAAACAAATTTATCGTCAGATGGTGTGAGCGCCTAATCTGTTGCTCATTAATGAATTGTACAACAGCTTTCATGCCTAGTATTCTTCTAATTTCTTCGTTTTCAACTTTATGTTTTCTTTATCCAGTGGTGCATCGAGCATATCAAGTTGAACTCATGCTGGTATAGACCAGTCATAAGAGGCCATTCACCTTCAGACACAGTTCCCTGTCCTCATTGTCATGGAATCTTCAGGGTCCTTACCAGGCTTATACGTCACCTTCCGGACTCACAGAACACAACTGTAGTGCCATGACGGATAAAGGAAAAAGTAGACCTCATCACTTGTGGCGGACGAACAACAGCAATATAGACCAGTATCTCTGGTTACATGTGGGTTTCAGTGATCGGCACAAAATTTCTTCTAACTTCTCAATGATAGAAAAACATTTGTGCTGGTATGGTGGTTATATAAAAAATATTGAATATAATGGTGAATTATTGATGGATATATAAAGAATACAAAGTACTGGAGGGTATAAGAAAAAATCCATCATGGTCTCCTACCCAGCTGTCCTTCCAACGGGTGGAGGAGGGGCAACACACAGTTGTATGATAACACACATCTGCGTGGCAAACGCAGCTATGCGGGGAAGGGGTCGACTGAGCATGCACAGTATAAGAGGATAACTCTACAAATGAGCAGAGAAAGAACTCACTTGTCTTGAAAGTGCTGACAGTGGCAGAGGTAATAGACCCCCATGTGGAGTGCAAGAGTAAGCCACCTCATTATCTTCTCAAAGTCTCATGAATCGAAACAGTTTAGGTAATATTAGAGAACATCGCGATGACTTGAAAGATCACCGGTGGAAGAGGCAGAGGCAGACCAGGAGATACGGTGCTTGAGGACCTGAATAGCATCCGTGGTACTAATTCAAAGAACCAAGGACTAACATCTGTGGAGAGACATGAGCGATTAGCCGCTGGGCAGGGCACATGACAATCACTATGATTTAAAGAATATTACCCAGTCTACAATCATCCCAGTAGTTAGATGGTTAGTTAGTTAGTTAGTTAGTTAGTTAGTTAGTTAGTTAGTTAGTTAGTTAGTTAGTTAGTAAGTTAGTTAGTTAGTTAGTTAAATAGTTAGTTAGTTAGTTAGTTAGTTAGTTAGTTAGTTAGTTAGTTAGTTAGTTAGTTAGTTAGTTAGTTGGTTGGTTGGTTAGTTAGTTAGTTAGTTAGTTAGTTAGTTAGTTAGTTAGTTAGTTAGTTAGTTAGTTAGTTAGTTAGTTAGTTAGTTAGTTAGTTAGTTAGTTAGTTAAATATTTAGTTAGTTAAATAGTTAGTTAGTTAAATAGTTAGTTAGTTAGTTAGTTAGTTAGTTAGTTAGTTAGTTAGTTAGTTAGTTAGTTAGTTAGTTAGTTAGTTAGTTAGTTAGTTAGTTAGTTAGTTAGTTAGTTAGTTAGTTAGTTAGTTAGTTAGTTAGTTAGTTAGTTAGTTAGTTAGTTAGTTAGTTAGTTAGTTAGTTAGTTAGTTAGTTAGTTAGTTAGTTAGTTAAAAAGTTAGTTAGTTAGTTAGTTAGTTAGTTGGTTGGTTAGTTAGTTAGTTAGTTAGTTAGTTAGTTAGTTAGTTAGTTAGTTAGTTAGTTAGTTAGTTAGTTAGTTAGTTAGTTAGTTAGTTAGTTAGTTAGTTAGTTAGTTAGTTAGTTAGTTAGTTAGTTAGTTAGTTAGTTAGTTAGTTAGTTAGTTAGTTAGTTAAATAGTTAGTTAGTTAGTTAGTTAGTTAGTTAGTTAGTTAGTTAGTTAGTTAGTTAGTTAGTTAGTTAGTTAGTTAGTTAGTTAGTTAGTTAGTTAGTTAGTTGGTTGGTTGGTTGGTTGGTTGGTTGGTTAGTTAGTTAGTTAGTTAGTTAGTTAGTTAGTTAGTTAGTTAGTTAGTTAGTTAGTTAGTTAGTTAGTTAGTTAGTTAGTTAGTTAGTTAGTTAGTTAGTTAGTTAGTTAGTTAGTTAGTTAGTTAGTTAGTTAGTTAGTTAGTTAGTTAGTTAGTTAGTTAGTTAGTTAGTTAGTTAGTTAGTTAGTTAGTTAGTCGATAAATTATCCTCTTTGCACAGCAGACCATTCATAAGTGTTAAGATCCATTTCCTGGGTAAATTCCCCATGTATAGCGGCTGACGACACCAGTTCTGTGTTAAGTATTTATTATTCTTCCTTGGCTTCTTGCATAGGGCTCTTGTCTGGCCACACCCCTATTAACATACTGTTATTGAAGTCTGTTCATGATTGCAGATTCAGTCTTCACTTGATTCTTGATATTTCTGCGGTCCATCTTTCGCGCGGATGACCCCTGGTTCTGCTACCGCTCTATCTGTATAACATTACTCTTGTCATCTCCAACAGCGCATATCAAGATAGTACAAATATATAAAGAATCCTATACAGGGTGTTGAATTATGCATATATTGAGAATATTTATACAGCTAGTTTAATGTCTTCAAAGTAAGCCACCGAATTAGGCGCACAAGGATCACAACTATGTGCTGTAGGAAATACATTCCTCTGATTATATTTGCGTTTCAATGTTAGTTATATACTGTATACAGTATGTGATGCTGCAGAACCATTTGCAGCATTTCTTCGTTGTCTATGATTTTACTCAGCAATTTTGTGTTCAGAAGGTTTCCATTGCTTACTTACGGTAGGTGATCGAAACCGCCCCCTGCTGTCAAATTCCACCCCCCCCCCCCCCTCCTGTGGACTCGAACCGTTCACGTCTAGATTGCAGCTCTCCCCATATCCTCCCCATCTTTTTAACCTTATTCTCTAGCTCCCTTTTCAATGCGTGTTTTTGGTTTTCCTTTATTGCTATGCCCCTGTGAGATCCAGTACAAAGTTATATTTTTCATATGTATTCTCAGTGTGTGTCCTATCCAAAGTCAGCGTTTTTTTTTTTTTTTTGGGTCACTTCTTGGTCCACTTGAACGTGTATAGTTTTCACCTAAAACTCTACATTAGTGATTCTGTCACACCACTTAATTACCTTGTTTCCGCTTCATACAACAGTACTGATTTGACATTAGAATTCAAAACTTTAGGTTTATTATTAGTTTTAATCGCCGATAGATTATTGATGCATGTATAAATAAAAACTATTATTTCAAGCCAGTCTACAATCCTCACAGTAAAACACCGAATCAGGCGAGCGACGACCACAACTGTGTTGCAGTCGTAAGAATAAAATCCATTTGATTCAATGCGGGCTTCAACAAGGAGCTAATAGTATTTCTCTAGCTTTTCATTGAGAGAAAAACAGCGTTGCTGATAAGACTAGCGGTGGGTGGCTTGTGATACTAGAACGATATGCAAATGCACGAATGTTATTGGCGGCAGAAATAGAAACAAGGTCCATACTTTGGCCCTTTTGGACAAGTTCAAAGTGTTGCTGGAGTAGGGGCGCGAGTATTACTTGTATGTACCCATTTCATTACCACTGATGTATTAACGCTTTCGTTTCCCAATGTATTGTTGTGGTTGATGTTATTATTGCTGCTGCTGCTGCAAAAAGTTGAATATGAACTTGGAATATCTCAACAGCAACAAAAGTTAACAAAATATGATTCACTATATCAATAGAAGCAGCTAAGTATATGGGAATCACATTTGACAGGTGCCTGTCCTTTAAGGACCATGTGGAGAGTGTTGTGACTAGATGCCAAAAAGGACTCAGTGCTCTTAAGACTATGGCTGCAATTGACAAATAGCAGAGAATGATTTTCACACTATATCAGCACATAATCCTGTCAGTGATTGATTATAGCCCGGCGCTGCTTGCCGTCTCAAAGAGTCAGATGGACAAACTAGAGCGCACACAGAACCCAGCTATGCGGGTCATTCTGGGTGGCACCGGAGACACCCCAGTGATGTGTATGCGATACATACTTGGTTTGCCGATGGTTGCAGGTAAACACAAGGTGCTGCAGGCGAAGCCACATCCCAGGATAGCTGCAGACACAGATCAACCTTTGCACGAAGCTCTGGGCGCAGTTAAGGGTCAGCGGCTAATAAGAGGGAAGCCATGGATGGCTTAGACAAAAGACGCAATCAGACAGGCCTGCATCCTGAAAAACATTAGGCGAGGAGAGGAGTGGGTCAAGATGCTAGCTGAACAGTCAGACTTGTGTAGAGTCATAATCACATTGAACCGGTAATGCAGAGACTGGCAAACAGGTGCTACGGAGGTGGAAATTCGGCAGGTAATTCAAGATAATGCGCGCTCAGAGGATGTGATTATTTATACAGACGGTTTAGTGTAAAGAGGCAAAAGAAGTGCTTGGGGTTTCTTAGCAAAAGTTAATAGTCGACGTTTAGTGCAAGAGAGCCTAGCATATGATACCACAACATCCAGCTTGAGAATAGAGATAGAGGCGGTCACTGCAGCTTTCCGCTGGTTGGAGAACACGACACACATACACACACGTCGAGATTGCAACTGACTCAGAAACCATGCTGAGGAAGGTCAGGACAGGCATGCTTCCTGCACAGTGGCATGCTTCACTGCGGAGGACAGGGTGAGTAGTATTGTCTGGATTTTTACTCTGGGGTATGCTGGTGTGTTGGGAAATGAACAAGCGGACAGACTGGCTGGTTCTGCACAACTTAGTGGAATACTGATGCATGATAAGGCAGACGCGGTTGGGGCCTTATGAGAGAGCATGTGCAGATCGGAGTAGCAGATGGATCACCACAGTCTGATGGGAGTGATGCAGCGGGAAGTGACGGGGCGTTCGACTATCTAGGTCAACCCCATACCTAAGTGTGCCATATTTTTTTTTTTAACTACATCAATAGTACATGCATAAAGTCATTTTAAAAAGATACAAGATCCCAGGTTGGTTTGCCGGTCTCTGTGCCAATATAAGGGGACATCTTTCCTCTGACTGAAAGTAAAACTCTCCAGTTGGATTAACGCTGCAATTTGAGTTCCATAGAGGTGGTGTACAGCTGGAGATCCATAGCCACCCCCGTCTAGGCACTGCAGCAGGGAAATATACTTCACTAAGGTAATTAAAATACAACTTATCCATACTCTTTTTAACTTCCCGGGTGAAACGGTGACTTTCAAACAAGATATAAAATTAGGTTGACAGTGAAGGCGTTAGAACGTCTGCCGACTACGGACTCTGTGTCTCGAATGATGACACAAATTCAAACTCGCCCAGGCCAGAGGCTGGAAGGATACCTTCCATGTAGCAAGCGGTAGTTCGGGTCATGGAAAAAAAGGCTTCGCTACTCTTAAAAATAACATACGCATGAGTGAATTCATAACATAACTCACTTCAAATATATTTATGATGGAACAATGTTCCTTTACCTACATCCTGATCCATACTTACCAAAGAAGGACTATATACTTATGGAGGAATGGTACAAATTTGAATACAAATAATTTGCATAGAAGTGTACAGAATGTGGGTGAACCTAACGCAGAGGGGTATTCTGACTGGTTATGTGACAAGCATCACCATAGTCATCATAATCTTATTCTTTTTCTTAGCTTTGACGGGCAGCAAACTCAGGCGGCATGTTCTCGTCGTTCGTCCATTTCTTGACTTTGTGTTGTTCCAGAATTTGAATTCTGCCTGCACATCTATTTTACAGATCTGGATTAATGTATATTTCTAAAAACTGTGAAATCTAATAAGGTGTACAGATTTAATGTGTAAGTATATCTTCTATAATCGAGCTAATTATGACCTTTTTTTTTATATAAACAAAACAGGACAGTTAGCACTGTTTGTACCAATGGGACACGTTTGAAAACCTGGACTGACCCGGTTTAAACGGGACGTATGGTCACCATAATCAAGTGTATTGCGGATTGATAGGTGACATTGTTTTTCATATCGTGCTATCTCTAACAGCATATATCGATTCGCGCGGGGCTGGTAACGACGGAAAAGACTACTTGGTTTGTTCTTAATGAGCTAAAAAGAGTAATGAGGATGTCTTGAGAGAAACTGACTCACGAAGAGAACTGATTGACCACATCAGAAAGAGACAATCTACATTCTCTGGTCATGTGATGAGAAGGAGAAAAGTGGAATACATCGTGACAGTAAACAAGTTGGAGGGAAAGAAATGCAGAGAGAGAATGAGAGAAAAGATGCCGGACAGTTTAACATCAAGGCATGGAAGATTATTTGTGTCAGTGTTGATTGAAAGTTCACGAGACAGAAGGTTGTGGATAGACATGACTACCAACGCTACACGGCAAGGTCTTTAACAAGAGTCGTGCCTATCTTCAAATCGAAGATAAGACTGCTATAGTGCAGTTGTAAAACCACTGCGTCAGCTACGGCGCTTCACAAAGACCGGCATTCAAACACCGTGATAACTTTACCCATGATTAGCTTTTCAAGACTTTTATTTAGATACTGGATTTATATAAGCCGAAAACTTGGCGGCTACACAAACGACACGCAAGTAATCGATGTGAAACAAAAATCGATAAAGAATACAAATAATATTGATTTTGAACTCAGTCCTAATGTTATATATGTCTGGAGAAAATCAGTTTTGATAGGAATGTAAGAAAGGTCCTGAAGCCGTTACTGCAATCTGCGTGAAGTGTTACGTCAAAAGTCTTTTTTCCCCAAACAATACGCAATAGTACGCAGTACTTGAACCTTTCTTTGCTTCATTTTTTTTAGAACTACTGTAATATAAACTTTGTAATGGTACCGGCACCCTATTTAGACACTTTGTAGTTAGTACTGGCATGTTTTTCTTTCCTTACAAAAGTCCTAGTTATGTTTGCGTATATTTAAGACTAGTCTTTCCCATTAGGTGGTTGGTGGATCCCTGGAGCTCGCGAAACGAAATTTAAGGTGTCTGTGATATCTTTTTTTTTTAACACTTTACATAGGATTCTAATATTTCTAAATTTTTTTTAATAAGTTCTTCAGTGTGACTATTACTTATTTGTGGTAAATCTTTAATAGAAACTAAACAACAACTAAGAAAAGAAAAGAAAACTACGTCCTAATCATCATCATCATCATCATCATGTAGCAGGTCCCTTGCAGAACGTCGCTCTCATCACAGTCTGTCTGAAAGAAACTCTGGTCTCTCGCCAGTTCTCCCGCCTCATGCACTTTCACACTCAAGGAGTCACTTATATCCTCTGTCCATCTTCGTGTCGGTCGGCCCCCGCCCCTCCGTCCCAATGGCGAGGCATAAATATAACGGTTGTAACACCGCTAACACTTCCTATAGCAAAAAATGCATTAGTTTAATATGTATTATTACTGTTTACTATTTATTACAAATACGCAAATTTGTTTGCGTCTTGTCGAGCACATCAAGGGTAATAGGAGTATTAACAGAGAATGCTCGCTGCATGCTTACACCACTCATGCAGAAAGCGAAAGTTACCAGTTACTAATACTACAGTGCTAGCTGCGCTTGCATAGACTTAACAGTTAAGCGACGAGTTGGAGGGGGGAGGATATCACATGATACACTTCCCTGTAAAATCCTTACCTGCTAACGCTTAAACGTGCGAACTGATCACGCCTTGCCTCTGAAAGATCCTCAGCACTTAACTAATTCAGGACCACTATTATGGACTCATCATCATCATCAGGTGCCTTGCCGACTGGCGTGGGCGATCATGCCTCTCCATAATCTGCGATCTCCTGCAGCATGTATCAGTTCGTGTGCAGACACACCTCCGTGCCATGCAACAAGACTGTCAAGCATCTTCTCTCTTTGTCTGCCTCTCTCCCTCCTTCCAGAGATCTTTCCATTGGTTACAACATGTTCTATTTTCCTTCTTCTCATAACATGGCCGAAAAATGATGAATGTCTCCTTCTGATATCTGTGATAAGTTGTCTTCGGGCTCTCGCCTCTTTCAAAACCTCTTGGTTGCTCTTTTTGGCTGTCCAAGGTATTCTAAGCATTCTTTTGTAAAACCACATCTCTGAGGCCTCTAGAAATTGTTTGGCCTGCCTACTGATTGTCCAGGATTCACAGCCATATGTTAAAACTGCATGTATGTAGAAAGCAAGAATTCTTTTTCTAACTCTCAATGACAAGGATATATTGCACAAGATGTTTTTCATTTTATAAAATGCAGTTTTTGCCTGTCCTATTCTGTTTCTTATCTCAGTTATGCATCTTCCATCTGATGTTATCCATATGCCCAGATAATTTCTGTACTTGTCCTAAAATAACACCATCAACTTTTATTACACACTTAGGAATAATTCGTTTCTTTGATACCACCATTACTTCTGTCTTTCCATTATTCAAACTGAGGCCCATTCTTCCACTTTCTAACACCACAATGTCTATCATTTCCTGTAGTTCTTTCTGACTTATTGCTATCAAGACTGTGTCATCAGCATAACGTAAATTGTTTATACTGTGCCCACCAACCACAATTCTGGGCATACCAATTAAAGATCTCATTATATATTCACTGTATATTGAAAACAAATCAGGTGACAGTACACATCCTTGTCGTACGCCACTCTTTATGCTTTGAAATGTACCTAAACAGTTGTTAATTCTTATAGCTGCTCTTTGCTGCCAATACATATTCTTTATTATTCGTAGATCGTTCCCATCAATGTTTAATTTTTCTAACAGTTTGATTACTTCTTCATGCTTCACACAGTCAAATGCTTTTGTATAGTCTATGAAGCATATGTACAAACCAGTCTTTACTTCTATAGCTCTTTCTGACAATGTCCTTAGGATGTATATGGCATTGTTTGTACCTTTTCCTTCTACAAATCCACATTGTTCATCGCTGATTTCTGGTTTAATTTTGTTTCTTATTCTTCTCATAATTATTCTCAGTAAAATCTTAGTCATGTGACTCATAAGACTTATTGTGCGATGGTCTTCACATTTTATAGTGCCTGGTTTCTTAGGCAGAGCTATAAATGAATTTTAAAAAGTCATTTGGAAAATACCCACTATTAAAAAAATCATTTAAAAGTTTAGTTATTTCAATTCCAAAATCTCCCAGTGCTTCGATTTTTTTCCAGTGAGATGTTGTCTGGTTCGGATCCTTTTCCTTTCTTCATATGATGTATTGCATCCTCAACTTCTGCAGTCATTATTGGTGGACCGTCGTTGTTGGTCTGCAGTTCTACATCTGGTCTATTATCCTCATTCATTCATTCATTCAGTAGCATGTCCCTCGCGGAACCTCGCTGCCATAACAACCCTCCGGAAAACCTTCCTATCCTGAGCAAGATGTCCTGCGTCTGATACACCCATCTGGAGATCATCTGCCACATCCTGCACCCATCTTCTCCTTGGCCTTCCTCTTCCTCTCTTCCCAGGCATATACCCCTCCATTATTGTTCTCTCTAGACTTCCATGACGTTTCAAGTGACCAAAATATTTCAATTTTCTTTGTTTTATTGTCTTTACTAGCCAACCCTCTTCAATATTCAGCTCTTGAAGTATGGATGCATTTGTTTCTTTCTTTACCCAAGATATTCTTAGAACCTGTCTGTAACATTTATATTCAAATGCATTTATGCGCTGTTCCGCTTGTTTAGTAAGTGTCCAGGTCTCACAGGCGTATGTTGCAATGGGAAAGATGCATGCTCTTAAAAATCTGACCTTTGTAATTCTATCTGTACAATTCCATAATTTATTCAGTTGTTTTAGTCTTTGAAGAGCAATTGATAGTCGCCGTTTAATTTCTTTCATTGTGTCACCATTGTTGGTAACCAGTGACCCAAGATATTCGAAATTTTCCACCACTTCCAATCTTTCCTCATTAACATATATTTCCTTCTCCATGGCAGTTTTGTTTGTATGCATTATCTTTGTTTTTGCTATGTTAAGAAATAAGTTATGATTTTCACTATGTCTTTGGAGCGAGGTTAATAAGTTTTCTAAACCATTTTGTGATGTTGATAGTAATACTGTATCATCAGCATAACGAATTTCTGGTATTTCATGACCACCGATGTTTAGGGCATCATATTGTTCCTTGTTTATATCATCTCTTACATTTCTCATTATATTTTCGGCATACAGGTTGAACAAATACGGTGACAGCACACATCCCTGACGGACTCCTTGCTTGATGCCAAACCAGTCTGATGTCTCTCCATCTATTCTGACTGCTGCTTGTTGGTCTTGATAGAGCATTTTAATGAGCTGCACTATTTGTGATGGAAAGCCCATATTCCTCATGATTTCCAAAAGCTTCTGATGTTGTACACAGTCAAATGCTTTTGAATAATCCACAAAACATAAGAACAGATTTACATTAAATTCTCTACACTTCTCTATTATTAAACGCATGTTGAATATATGATCTCTTGTTCCTCTTCCCTGTCTAACAAGAGATCATATTTTATCCTCATACAATTCCCATAAATACTCTGTTCATCTGTTAATTATATTACTATGTTCCATTAATAAGTCACCATCTTTTGATTTCAAACATTCAGTGTTGTTACGTGTCATCTTTCCTGTTAACATATTTATCTGTTGGTACATGGAATGTGAGTTTTTCCTGTTGTTTTCCCCAATCTTTGTACACATTTGATTCAGTCAGGCTTCTTTAGCCACTTTGCATTTGTTCACTATTTCTTTTTGTATTCTAGAGTATTCTTCTTTATGATTCTTTTTCTTCCTTCTTTCATCCATCAACTGCAGAATTTCGGTTGATATCCATTTCTTTTTTGCAACTCTATGGGTTGGTGGGATTGTCTCTTTAGATGTCTGCTGAACTGACTCACGCAACATATCCCTCTGTTCATCAATAGTCTGTATAATTTCCATTGCATTATACCGGTTATGTACAGTGACATTGTACAGGTCCGTAATTTCTTTATCCGTTCTAAGAATTTCTAAATTTAACTTGATGCTCTGTGGTGTTTTTTTAATGTTCTTTAGTTTTATTCTATTTTTTCCTACAACTGGAACATGGTCACTAAAGCAGTCTGCTCCTTGTCTAGTTTTTGCTCCAACTAAGCCGCTCCGGAATCTTCTTGAAATAAAAAAAAAAAATAATTGTCTGATTGCGGACATTACCACCAGGACTTGTCCAAGTCCATAATCTTCGAGGATGGTGTTTAAACAGGGTGTTACCTATTATCATGCTGCCCATGCCATCTATTACCTCTCACATTCTTTTCTCCTAGGCCATAGCCACCCGTTATTCCGTACACTTTTTCACTCCCTATTTTCGCGTTGAAATTTCCAAGTACCATTGTTACTTCTAAAGCAAACCAAGTATTGGGACAGCTAGCCCCCCCCCCCCCCCCCCCCTCTTACAGCATAAAATAATCCCAATCAGCACAAAGAGACATCTTATTCAAAGCATATTTATTCCAACTCTGTGTTACCAGTGCCAGACATAGTCACTCACAACAAACCATAAAAGAAAATTAGTAACCACGGAAATGAGATGTCTGAGAAGGGCTGTAGGAGTGACCATAAGAGATAAGATCAGAAATGAGATCATAAGAGAACAAGTCGACACAGAACCAATTCTGGATTACATAGAAAGACAGCAAGTGAAATGGTTTGCCCACTTAGAGAGAATGCCTTGTGACACCATACCATGCAAAGCATACATGGGAAGAGAAGAAGGACGTAGAGCACGGGGTAGACCAAGAACAAGATGGAAGGATAACATCAGAGAAACTCTACAACAGTACGATGTGCCTTTGGTCGAGGCAGCCAGAAGAGCTAGAAACAGAACCCTCCCTCGACACCCACAGCGGTAAAAGAGGAAGTGAAGAAGAAGAAGAAGAAGAAGATTGTTACTTCACAATTTTTGCATTGATCAACAGTCATGTCTAACTCGTCATAAAATGCGTCTATATCTTCATCTGAACTATCTGCTTTTGGGGCATAAATCTGTACTTAGTTGATGTCAAGCGGTCTGCCGCGAAGTTTTACTAATAGTACTCTATCTGATATTGTCCAAAATCATTTCACAGTTTTTGGGTTCTTTGGATCTAAAATAATACCAACTCCCTTACTATATTCCTTCCCACCCGAGTAAATAAATCTGTACTGATCTGAATACTTTTCCCCTGCTCCTGGCCATCGCATTTCACTAATTCCTAATATGTTGATGTTCATTCTCTTTATTTCCATCTTGATGTTATCCAACTTTCCGTTTTGTACGAGTGTTCTGACATTCCATGTACCAATGTTCAGGATGTTTCTACCATTTACATTTTCTACAGTAGCAGATGACGGTCAGGTCTCACCCGTAGAATATGATGTTCCCTACCGGACGAGGTGATTCCACTGGAATCCCCATTCACGTCGTTATCTGAATTCCTATTATTTTGAGGCATGATTTTCTTATGATAGTACAGCGGTGGTTTCCCCTTGCCTTCTGCCAGTTTGTATATGGTTTGACTCCAATAGCCTTTGTCTAAAGAGGCTTACCCTGCAAGGCAGCAGGGGGGAGAGGTTATGGCGCCTCTTATCCGCCGATGGCCATGTCGTAGAGTTTTGAGGTAATTTATAGAGTTAGCTGTCCCACCAACTAACTCGCCTTCCCTCAATGACCATCACCTGTTTTGGTCCACGGCCACTTATTCAATATATTTGTGGCTAACCTCTATATCTAGAGGCCTTTCCACCATCCGCCACCTGGTGGGCGCACCTAGTATTAGGACAGGCTCCTACCCCAGGACTACAAAAGACAAACAAACGAATTTTATTTCCAAATGATTATAAAATGGGCTGTTTGGCCTATCTTAAATTCGATCCTATCAAACACGCATCTTCCATAGGGCAGTTGTATTTTATTAGTCAAGGATGGGAAATCGTTTCATAGTCGCCTGTCCTTCCGATACTGTCTTCACATCCTGTTTTTGAGTTGTGAGTTAAGAACCCATTCTACAGCACCCGGGACATTCCCTTAAGTAGTTATAAGGGTGATTCAACGGATAAGCGGGCAAATAAATACCTCTCTATTCTATAGCGGTGGGCAGATTATTGGTTTCTGGTTGTAGTAAGCAGGCAAAATCGCCCTCTTTAACTGAAACAGGAGAGCTGCTGAGGCATCTCTCTTTTTGGCACTGAAGATGTTCGGATGAGATACATCTTATAGTCCATGCCATGTTAGGTTGTTCGGCATATTTGTTCACGGCCTTCTGTCTTGTGTACTGTCAGCCATTTCTGATATCAGTGTTTCACAGTGGCAAGATGTCCGACAGACTAACACCCTCTGCCTTGGTCTCCCCCAGCCCCTGCTTCCGTTCTCTTCCAACTTTCCTGTTGTCATTGCATATTTGTTTCTCCCGTTCTCATGACGTAATGTAAATTTGTTGCTTGTGATTTTGACACCGAGATAGTTTTGGGAGATGACAAGTAATAGTTTACCGACTGGCTGCGTTTTGGGAGATGAGAAGTAATAGTTTACTGAACGGATGCGTTTTTGGAGATGAGAAGTAATAGTTTACTAACTGGCTGCGTTTTGGGAGATGAGAAGTAATAGTTTACTGACTGGCTGCGTTTTGGGAGATGATAAGTAATAGTTTACTGGCTTGCTGCGTTTTGGGAGATGAGAAGTAATAGTTTAGTGACTGGCTGCGTTTTGGGAGATGATAAGTAATAGTTTACTGGCTGGCTGCGTTTTGGGAGATTAGAGATAATAGTTTACTGACTGGCTGCGTTTTGGGAGATGAGAAGTAATAGTTTACTGACTGGCTGCGCTTTTTGGAAATAAGAAGTAAAAGTTTACTGGCTGGCTGCGTTTTGGTAGATGAGAAGTAATAGTTTACTGACTGGCTGCGTTTTGGTAGATGAGAAGTAATAGTTTACTGACTGGCTGCGTTTTGGGAGATGAGAAGTAATAGTTCACTGACTGGCTGCGTTTTTTGAAATGAGAAGTAATAGTTTATTGACTGGCTGCGTTTTTAGAAATGAAAAGTAATAGTTTACAGACTGGCTGCGTTTTTGGAAAAGAGAAGTAATAGTTTACAGACTGGCTGCGTTTTGGGAGATGATAAGTAATAATTTACAGACTGGCTGCGTTTTGGGAAGTAATAGTTTACAGACTGGCCGCGTTTTTGGAGATGAGAAGTAATAGTTCAGTGACTGGCTGTGTTTTGGGAGATTAGAAGTAGTAATTTACAGACTGGCTGCAGACTAACACATCCTGACATGTTGTGATTGTAACTGACTCAAAGAGCTTGCTTTAGAAATTTGAAACTTGTGTCTTGCACTCAGACTGGATAGCGTCGCTTGATAAAACTCCTATACGAAGCATATTGTGCGGTTTTGCACAGGATATCTGGGTGTGCGTGGTAATGAACAAGCTGATCGATTAGATGATAACCGCACTTCTGTGTGGTGAGCTATTTTATGATATAAAATTCATGATAACGCGGATTTAGGGATCAAGTAAACAGTGCAACAGAACAGAGCTTCCATATCTGGAGAGAATGATTCAGCTGGGAGAGAGCAAAGAGTCTGGACAATGCTTCTGTGTACAATGGGGTGGGGCGGGGGGGGGCGGGGGGGGGGCTGACTGACTTTCTACCCCACCAGGACATTATACAAGCGATAAACACCCGATGACACAATGTGCCACCATGTGGATGATGATCACCGGGGAGAGGTCCCAGAAACCGCGTTCAGCCATTAGGCCATATTCTTGGCCGGGCTATATTGCGGCCCCTGGCAAAAGCCAGAGTAGGGCTTCATAAAACGAAAAACGTCATCCTAAAAAGGACGAAAAGTATAAGATAGTCAAAGGATACGCACAAAGGCGGAAAGGGGGGGGGGGGCAGATGAACTTTTAATCAGATTGCAGTTGGCATCACCATTATGGTGGAGTCTTTATTGGCTACTGGGTATAGGGATGCTCGGAGCATATATGAGAATGTCCTGAGTGCAATAATGACCATTCATTCATTCATTCATTCATTCATTCATTCATTCATTCATTCATTCATTCATTCATTCATTCATTCATTCATTCATTCATTCATTCATTCATTCATTCATTTGAACAGCTTAGCACATCTCATACAGGTCAGTACCTTATAACCTTAAATTTGGCAGTATGCCTGGTAATCTAGTCTTCTTCTTCTTCTTCTTCTTCTTCTTCTTCTTCTTCTTCTTCTTCTTCTTCTTCTTCTTCTTCTTCTTCTTCTTCTTCTTCTTCTTCTTCTCCTCCTCCTCTTCTTCTTCTCTTCTTCTTCTTCTCCTCCTCCTCTTCTTCTTCTTCTCTTCTTCCTTCTTCTTCTTCTTCTTCTTCTTCTTCTTCTTCTTCTTCTTCTTCTTCTCCTCCTCCTCCTCTTCTTCTTCTCTACTTCTTCTTCTCCTCCTCTTCTTCTTCTTCTTCTTCTTCTTCTTCCTTCTTCTTCTTCTTCTTCTTCTTCTTCTTCTTCTTCTTCTTCTTCTTCTTCTTCTTCTTCTTCTTCTTCTTCTTCTTCTT